>NW_019167926.1:17994511-18022211 GCF_002303985.1 Durio zibethinus | reverse complement strand
CTGTAAAATCTCAAATGCTCTTTAAGGGGGTGTGAGTTCTCAGGGTTTGATGAGGGATGGGGGGCCAATATAAGGGCCAAGTACCAGCACCCTAGCACATCATGTGCGCACACCCCCCGACCCCCCCGATCACAGAAACCCAATGCCGCCGATCAGGTTCTTCGGCGATGCTCCGACGATGGTGCCCCGACAAACAAAAATGTGGCACCAGCACATGCTCGAGCCCAGCATGTGCTACCGTAACCCACGGTCTGGTTCGATCTTAGACTAGGAATGAACTCCGTATGCTTAGACTTGGAATGAACTCTGTATGCCTAAGTCAACCCACGAAACGAGCGTGCGGGCGCTTAGCCTACCAGAGGGGCGGGAGGCACAAGCCGAGCATCGAATGAGTCCCCCTCTACGTGCTGCCGATCCTGCTGCTGCAACCCTTTGTCTGGTCCGATCTTAGATTGGGAATGAACTCGGTATGCCTAAGCCAACCGATGAAATGAGTGGGCGGACGGACAGGCGGGCTCTACGTCGGCCAAAGAGACGGGATGCGCAACCGTGGATCGATAGGGTGGTAGGTGGGTTTAGGCACATCGTCATATTTCTGCGTGCCAATGCCATTTTTATGGCTTGTAAATTCATACAATGGTCCCTTAGGCCTTCACGTGAAGTTTCATGGCAAGACGACTCTTTTTCTATTTTTCACGATTTTTGAAACTTTTTACAGTTCAGGATTTTTTAAAATTTTTTTGGAAGGATTTTTGGCCCCAAACTTGATATATGTGATCCTTGTATTTTTTTTGGCATGCACAAAAAAATTCAGCTAAAAACTCGAAGTGTACAAGATTTTGTGACCATTTGAAAAAAGTGTCCCCATTACAGACACTTTAATGGGTACTGGCAGCAAACCTGTAAAATCTCAAATGCTCTTTAAGGGGGTGTGAGTTCTTGAGGTTTGCTGAGGGATAGGGGGCCAATATAAGGGCCAAGTACCAGCACCCATCCCACATCACGTGCGTACACCTCCCCCGGCCCCCCCGATTGTCGGAACCCCAACGCCGTCAGTCGTGTTCTCCGGCAATGGTGCCCCGACGAAGAAAAATGCGGCACCAGCACATGCCTGAGCCCAGCATGAGCTGCCGCAACCCCCGGTCCTGTCTGATCTTAGACTGGGAATGAACTCCGTATGCTTAGACTGGGAATGAACTCCGTATGCCTAAGTCAACCCACGAAAGGAGCGCGCGGGCGCTCAGCCGGCCAGAGGGGTGGGATGCGCAAGCCGGGGATCGATCGGGTCCCCCTCTGTGTGCTATCGATCCTGTTGCCGTAACCCTCAGTCCGGTCCAATCTTAGACTGGGAATGAACTCCGTATGCCTAAGCCAACCAACGAAACGAACGGGCAGGCGGGCGGGCAGTACGCCGGCCAGAGAGACGGGATGCGCAAGCCGTGGATCGATAGGGTGGTAGGTGGGTTTAGGCACATCTTCATATTTCTGTGTGCCGATGCCATTTTTATGGCTTGTAAATTCATACAATGGTCCCTTAAGCCTTCACGTGAAGTTTCATGGCAAGACGACTCGTTTTCTATTTGTCACAATTTTTGAAACTTTTTGCGGTTCGGGATTTTTTAAAATTTTTTTGGGAGAATTTTTGGCCCCAATCTTGGAAGACGTGATCCTTGTATTTTTGTTGGCATGCACAAAAAAATTCAGCTAAAAACACGAAGTGTATAAGATTTTGTGACCATTTGAAAAAAGTGTCCCCATTTCAGACACTTTAATGGCTACTGACAGCAAACCTGTAAAATCTCAAATGCTCTTTCAGGGGGTGTGAGTTCTCAAGGTTTGATGAGGGATAGGGGGCCAATATAAGGGCCGAGTAGCATCACCCATCGCACATCATGTGCGCACACCCCCCGGCCCCCCCGATCATCGGAACCCCAATACCGCCTGTTAGGTTCTCCAACGATGTTGCCCCGGTGAAGAAAAATGCGGCACCAACACTTGCCTGAGCCCAGCATGTGCTGCCGTAACCCTTGATCTGATCTGATCTGATCATAGACTAGGAATGAACTCTGTATGCTTAGACTGGGAATAAACTCCGTATGCCTAAGTCAACCTACGAAACGAGCGTGCGGGCGTTCAGTCGGCCAGAAGGGCGGGATGAGCAAGCTGGGGATCAGCCGGGTCCCCCTCTGCATGCTATCGATCCTACTGCCATAACCTCGGTCTGGTCCAATCTTAGACTGGGAATGAACTCCGTATGCCTAAGCCAACCGATGAAACGAGCGGGCGGGCGGGCGCTACACCGACCAGAGGGACTGGATGCGCAGGCCATGGATCGATAGGGTGGTAGGTGGGTTTAGGCACATCTTCATATTTCTGCGTGCCAATGCCATTTCTATGGCTTGTAAATTCATACAATGGTCCCTTAAGCCTTCATGTGAAGTTTCATGGCAAGATGACTCGTTTTCTATTTTTCATAATTTTTGAAACTTTTACGGTTTGGGATTTTTTAAAATTTTTTTGGAAAGAGTTTTGACCCCAAACTTGGTAGACTTGATCCTTGTATTTTTGTTGGCATGCACAAAAAAATTCAGCTAAAAACTAGAAGTGTACAAGATTTTGTGACCATTTGAAAAAACTATCCCCTTTTCGAACACTTTAATGGCTACTGGTAGCAAACCTATAAAATCTCAAATGCTCTTTAAGGGGGTGTGAGTTCTCGAGGTTTGATGAGGGATATGGGGCCAATATAAGGGCCAAGTACCAGCACCCATCGCACATCACATGAGCACACCCCCCCGGCCCCCCCGATCGTCGGAACCAAAATGTCGTTGGTCAGGTTCTCCGACGATGCTTTGGCGATGGTGCCCCGACGAAGAAATATGGGGCAGCAGCACTTGCCCGAGCCCAGCATGAGCTGCCACAACCCTCGGTCCAGTCCGATCTTAGACTGGGAATGAACTCCGTATGCCTAAGTCAACCCACAAAACGAGCGTGCGTGCGCTCAGCCGGCCAGAGGGGCAGGATGCGCAAGCCGAGGATCAATCGAATCTCCCTCTGCGTGCTGCCGATCTTGCTGCCACAACCCTCGGTCTGGTCTGATCGTAGACTGGGAATGAACTCCGTATGCCTAAGCCAACCGACAAAACAAGCGAGCGAGCGGGCGGGCGGGCGGGCACTACGTCGGCTCGAGAGACGGGATGCGCAAGCTGTGGATCGATAGGGTGGTAGGTGGGTTTAGGCACATCTTCATATTTCTACATGCCAATGCCATTTTCATGGCTTGTAAATTAATACAATGGTCCTTCTAGCCTTCACGTGAAGTTTCATGGCAAGATGACTCGTTTTCTATTTTTCACGATTTTGAAAACTTTTTGAGGTTTAGGATTTTTTTAAATTTTTTGAAAGGATTTTTTGCCCCAAACTTGGTAGACATGATCCTTGTATTTTTTTTGGCATGCATAAAAAATTTCAGCTAAAAACTCAAAGTGTACAAGATTTTGTGACCATTTGAAAAAAGTGTCCCCATTTCAGACACTTTAATGGCTACTGGTGGCAAACCTGTAAAATCTCAAATGCTCTTTAAGGGGGTGTGAGTTCTCGAGCTTTGATGAGGTATAGGGGGCCAATATAAGGGCCAAGCACCAGCACCCATCACACATCATGTGCGCACACCCCCCGGCCCCTTCGATCGTTGGAACCCCAACGCCGACGGTCAGGTTCTCCGGCGATGCTTCGACGATGGGGGCCCGACGAAGAAAAATGCAGCACCAGCACATTCTCGAGCCCAGCAAGTGCTGCCGCAACCATCGATCATGTCCGATCTTAGACTGGGAATGAACTCCATATGCTTAGACTGGGAATGAACTCTGTATGCCTAAGTCAACCCACGAAATGAACGTGCGGGCACTTAGCCGGGCAGAGGGGCAGGATGCGCAAGCCGGGGATTGGTCGGGTCCCTCTCTACGTGCTATCGATCTTGCTGCCATAACCCTCGGTCTGATCCGATCTTAGACTGGGAATGAACTCCGTATGCCTAAGCCAACCGAGGAAACGAGCGGGCGGGCGGGTGGGGGGGCACTACGCTGGCCAGAGATACGGGATGCGCAAGCCATGGATCGATAGGGTGGTAGGTGGGTTTAGGCACATCTTCATATTTCTGCATGCCAATGCCATTTTTATGGCTTGTAAATTCATACAATGGTCCTTTAAGCCTTCACGTGAAGTTTCATGGCAAGACGACTCCTTTTCTATTTTTCACGATTATCTAAACTTTTTACGGTTCAAAATTTTTTAAAACTTTTTTGGAAGTAGCTTTGGCCCCAAACTTGGTAGACGTGATCCTTGTATTTTTTTTGGCATGCACAAAAAAATTCAGCTAAAAACTCGAAGTGTACAAGATTTTGTGACCATTTCAAAAAAGTGTCCCCATTTCAGACACTTTAATGGCTACTGGCAGCAAACCTGTAAAATCTCAAATGCTCTTTAAGGGGGTGTGAGTTCCCAAGGTTTAATGAGGGATAGGGGGCCAATATAAGGGTCAAGTACTAGCACCCATTGCACATCATGTGCACACACCCCCCTCGGCCCCCCGATTGTCGGAACCCTAATGCCGTCAGTCAGGTTCTCGGACGCTGCTCCGGCGATGGTGCGTCGACGAAGAAAAATGCATCACCAGCAAATGCCCGAGCCCAGCATATGCTGTCGCACCCCTCGGTCCGATCCGATCTTAGATTGGGAATGAACTCCGTATGCTTAGACTGGAAATGAACTCCGTATGCCTAAGTCAAGCCACGAAATGAGCGTGCGGGAGCTCAACCGGTAAGAGGGGCGGGACGCGCAAGCCGGGGATCGATCAAATCCACCTCTGTGTGCTGCCGATCTTGCTACTGCAACCCTCGGTCCGGTCTGATCTTAGACTGGGAATGAACTCCGTATGCCTAAACCAACCGACAAAACGAGCGGGCGGACGGGTGGACACTACGTCGGGTTTGAGAGACGGGATGCGCAAGCCATGAATCGATAGGGTGGTAGGTGGGTTTAGGTACATCTTCATATTTCTGTCTACCAATGCCATTTTTATGGCTTGTAAATTCATACAATGGTCCCTTAAGCCTTCACGTGAGGTTTCATGGCAAGACGACTCGTTTTCTATTTTTCACGATTTTCAAAATTTTTTGTGGTTTGGGATTTTTTAAAATTTTTTCGGAAGGAGCTTTGTCCCAAAAGTTGGTAGACGTGATCCTTGTATTTTTGTTGGCATGCACAAAAAAATTCAGCTAAAAACTCAAAGTGTACAAGATTTTGTGACCATTTGAAAAAAGTGTCCCCATTTCAGACACTTTAATGGCTACTGGCAGCAAACCTGTAAAATCTCAAATGCTCTTTAAGGGGGTGTGAGTTCTCGAGGTTTGGTGAGGGATAGGGGGCCAATATAAGGGCCAAGTACCAGCACCCATCGCACATCACATGCCCACACCCACCCCGGCCCCCCCGATCACCGGAACCCCAATGCCGACGGTCAAGTTCTCGGATGATGCTCCGGCGATGGTGCCCCGATGAAGAAAAATGCGGCACCAGCACATGCCTGAGCCCAGCATGTGCTGCTGTAACCTCGGTCATGTCCGATCTTAGACTAGGAATGAACTCCGTAAGCCTAAGTCAACCCACGAAACGAGCGTGCGGGCGCTCAGTTGGCCAGAGGGGCGGGATGCGCAAGACGGGGATCGGCCGAGTCCCCCTCTGTGTGCTGCCGATCCTACTACCGCAACCCTCAGTTTGATCTAATCTTAGACTGGGAATGAACTCCGTATGCCTAAGTCAACCGACGAAACGAGCGGGCAGGCGGGCAGACGGGCGTGCGAGATTTTTTAAAATTTTTTCGACAGGAGTTTTGGCCCCAAACTTGGTAGACGTGATCCTTGTCTTTTTGTTGGCATGCACAAAAAAATTCAGCTAAAAACTCAAAGTGTACAAAATTTTGTGACCATTGGAAAAAAACATCCTTGTTTCAGACACTTTAATAGGTACTGGCAGCAAACCTGTAAAATCTCAAATGGTCTTTAAGGGGGTGTGAGTTTTCAAGGTTTGATTAGGGATAGGGGGCCAATATAAGGGCCAAGTACCAGCACCTATCACACATCATGTGCGCACACCCCCCCAACCCCCCCGATCATCGAAACCCCAATGCCACGGGTCAGGTTCTCCGGCGATGCTCTGACGATGGTGCCCCGACGAAGAAAACTGTGGCACCAGCACATTCCCGAGCCCAGCATGTGCTGCCGCATCCCTCGATCTGGTCCAAACTTAGATGGGAATAAACTCTATATGCTTAGACTGGGAATGAACTCTGTATGCCTAAGTCAACCCACGAAACGAGTGTACGGGCGCTCAGCCGACCAGAGGGGCGGGATACGCAAGCCGGGGATCGGCCGGGTCCACCTATTCGTGCTGCTGATCCTACTGTCACAACCTTCGGTCCAGTCTGATCTTAGATTGGGAATGCCTAAGCCAACAGACGAAATGAGCGGGCGGGCAGGCGGGCGGACACTACGTCGGCCAGAGAGACAGGATGCGCAAGTCGTGGATCGATAGGGTGGTAGGTGGGTTTAGGTGCAGCTTCATATTTCTACGTGCCAATGCCATTTCTATGGCTGGTAAATTCATACAATGGTCCCTTAAGCCTTCACGTGAAGTTTCATGGCAAGACGACTTGTTTTCTATTTTTCACGATTTTTGAAATTTTTTACGGTTTGAGATTTTTTTAAATTTTTTCGAAAGGAGTTTTGGCCCCAAACATAGTAGACGTGATCCTTGTATTTTTGTTGGCATGCACAAAAAACTTCAGCTAAAAACTCGATGTGTACAAGATTTTGTCACCATTTGAAAAAAGTGTCCCCATTTCAGACAATTTAATGGCTACTGGCAGCAAACCTGTAAAATTCGAAATGCCCATTAAGGGGGAGTGAGTTCTCGAGGTTTGATGAGGCATAGAGGGCCAATATAAGGGCCAAGTACCAGCACCCATCGCACATCATGTGCGCACACCCCCCGGCCCCCCCGATCGCCGGAACCCCAATGCCGTCGGTCTGGTTCTCCGGCGATGCTCCGATGGTGGTGCCTCGGTGAAGAAAAATGTGGCACCAGCACATGACCGAGCCCAGTATGTGCTGTCACAACCCTCAGTCCGGTTCGATCTTAGACTGGGAATGAACTCCGTATGCCTAAGTCAACCTATGAAACGAGTGTGCGGGCACTCAGTTGGCTAGAGGGGCGAGATGCGCAAGCTGGGGATCGGCCGGGTCCCCCTCTGCGTGCTGCCATTCTTGCTGCCGTAACCGTCGGTCCGATCCGATCTGAGACTGGGAATGAACTTTGTTTGCCTAAGCCAACCGATGAAACAAGCGTGCGGGCGGGCACTACGCCGGCCAGAGAGACGGGATGCTTAAGCCGTAGATCGATAGGGTGGTAGGTGGGTTTAGGCACATCTTCATATTTCTGCATGCCAATGCCATTTTTATGGCTTGTAAATTCATAGAATGGTCCCTTAAGCCTTCACGTGAAGTTTCATGGCAAGACGACTCGTTTTCTATTTTTCAAGATTTTTGAAACTTTTTTGGTTCGGGATTTTTTTTAAATTTTTATGAAAGGACTTTTCACCCCAAACTTTGTAGGTGTGATCCTTGTATTTTTGTTGGCATGCACAAAAAAATTCAGCTAAAAACTTCAAGTGTACAAGATTTTGTGACCATTTGAAAAAAGTGTCCCCATTTCAGACACTTTAATGGCTACTGGCAGCAAACCTGTAAAATCTAAAATGCTCTTCAAGGGGGTGTGAGTTCTCGAGGTTTGATGAGGGATAGGGGTCCAATATAAAGGCCAAGTACCAGCACCCATCGTACATCATGTGCGCACACCCCCCCGGCCCCCCCAATCGCCGGAACCCCAATGCCACCGGTCAGGTTCTCCGACGATGCTCTGGCGATGGTGCCACGATTAAGAAAAATGCGGCACTGACACATGCCCAAGCCCAGCATGTGCTGTCGCAACCCTCGGTCCGGTCCTATCTTAGACCGTGAATGAACTCCGTATGCTTAGACTGGGAGTGAACTCCGTATGCCTAAGTCAACCCACGAAATGACCGTACGGGCGCTCAGTCTGCCAGAGGGGCAGGATGCGCAAGCCGGGGATCGATCGTGTCCCCCTCCGCATGCTGCCGATCCTACTGCTGCAACCCTCGATCCAGTCCAATCTTAGACTGGGAATGAACTCCGTATGCCTAAGCCAACTGACGAAACAAGCAGCCGGGCACATCATGTGTGCACACCCCCTCGGCCCCCCCGATCGTCGGAACCCTAATGCCACCAGTCAGGTTCTCCGACGATGCTCCGGCGATGGTGCCTCGACGAAGAAAAATGTGGCACCAGCACATGCCCAAGCCCAGCATGTGCTGCCGCAACCCTCGGTCCGGTTCGATCTTAGACTAGGAATGAACTCCGTACGCTTAGTCTGGGAATGAACTCCGTATGCCTAAGTCAACCCACGAAACGAGCGTGTGGGTGCTCAGCCGGCCAGAGGGGCGGGATGCGTAAGCCGATGATCGATCGGGTCCCCCTCTTCGTGCTGTCGATCTTGCTGTCGCAACCCTCGTTCTGGCCAGATCTTAGACTGGGAATGAACTCCGTATGCGTAAGCCAATTGACGATACGAACAGACAGACGGGCGGGCGAGCACTATGCCGGCCAGAGAGACGGGATGCGCAAGCTGTGGATCGATAGGGTGGTAGGTGGGTTCAGGCAGATCTTCATATTTCTACGTGCCAATGCCATTTTTATGGCTTGTAAATTCATACAATGGTCCTTTAAGCCTTTACATGAAGTTTCATGGCCAGACAACTCGTTTTCTATTTTTCACGATTTTCAAAACTTTTTACGGTTCGAGATTTTGTTTAATTTTTTTGGAAGGAGTTTTGCCCCAAACTTGGTAGACGTGATCGTTGTATTTTTGTTGGTATGCACAAAAAATTTAGCTAAAAACTCGAAGTGTATAAGATTTTGTGACCATTTGAAAAAAGTGTCCCCATTTCAGACACATTAATGGCTACTGGCAGCAAACCTGTAAAATCTCAAATGCTCTTTAAGGGGGTCTTAGCTCTTGAGGTTTGATGAGGGATAGGGGACCAATATAAGGGCAAAGTACCAGCACCCATCGCACATCATGTGCGCACACTCCCCCGCCCCCCCCGATCGCCAGAACCCCAATGCCGCCGGTCAGGTTCTCCGACGATGCTCTGGCGATGGTGCCCCGACGAAGAAAAATGCACCACCAGCATAGGCCAGAGCCTAGCATGTGCTGTCACAACCCTCGGTCCGATCCGATGTTAGAATGGGAATGAACTCCGTATGCTTAGACTGGGAATGAACTCCGTATGCCTAAGTCAACCCACGAAACGAGCGCGTGGGCGCTCCGCCGGCCAGAGGGGCGGGATGCGCAAGCCGGGGATTGATAGGGTGGTAGGTAGGTTTAGGCACATCTTCATATTTCTGTGTGCCAATTCCATTTTTATGGCTTGTAAATTCATACAATGGTCCCTTATGCCTTCACGTGAAGTTTCATGGCAAGACGACTCATTTTTTATTTTTCATGATTTTCGAAACTCTTTGCGGTTTGGGATTTTTTAAAATTTTTTCAGAAGGAGTTTTGGCCCCACTTGGTAGACGTGATCCTTGTATTTTTGTTGGCATGCATAAAAAAATTCAGCTAGAAACTCGAAGTGCATAAGATTTTGTGACCATTTGAAAAAAGTGTCCCCATTTCAGACACTTTAATGGCTACTGGCAGCAAACCTGTAAAATCTCAAATGCACTTTAAGGGGGTGTGAGTTCTCGAAGATTGATGAGGGATAAGGGGCCAATATAAGGGCCAAGTACCAGCACCCATCACACATCATGTGTACACACCCCCCGGCCCCCCGATCGTCGGAACCCCAATGCCGTCGGTCAGGTTCTCTGGTGATGCTCCGGTGATGCTCCAGTGATGATGCCCCGGTGAAGAAAAATGCGGCACCAGCACATGCTAGAGCCCGGCATGTGCTGCCGTAACCCTCGGTCCGATCTGATCTTAGACTGGGAATGAACTTCGCATGCCTAAGTCAACCCATGAAACGAGCGTGCGGGTGTTTAGCTGGCCAGAGGGGCGGGATGCGCAAGCCGAGGATCGATCGGGTCCCCCTCTACGTGGTGCCGATCCTGCTACCGCAACCCTTGGTCCAGTCTGATCTTAGACTAGGAATGAACTCCGTATGCCTAAGCGGGCGGGCAGACGGGCGGGCACTACGCTGGCCAGAGAGACAGGATGCGCAAGCCGTGGATCGATAGGGTGGTAAGTGGGTTTAGGCACATCTTCATATTTTTATGTGCCAATGCCATTTTTATGGCTTGTAAATTCATACAATGGTCCCTTAAGCCTTCACGTGAAGTTTCATGGCAAGACGGCCCATTTTCTAATTTTCATGATTTTTGAAACTTTTTGCGGTTCGAGATTTTTTAAAATTTTTTCGGAAGGAGTTTTGCACCCAAACTTGGTAGACCTGATCCTTGTATTGTTGTTGGCCTGGAAAAAAAAGTTCAGCTAAAAACTCGAAGTGTACAAGATTTTGTGACCATTTGAAAAAAGTGTCCCCATTTCAGACACTTTAATTGCTACTGGCAGCAAGCCTGTAAAATCTCAAATGCTCTTTAAAGGGGTGTGAGTTCTCGAGGTTTGATGAGGGATAGGGGGCCAATATAAGGGCCAAGTACCAGCACCCATCGCACATCATGTGCGCACACCCCCTGGCCCCCACAATCGCTGGAACACCAATGTCGTCGGTCAGGTTCTCTGGCTATGCTCCGACGATGGTGCCCCGATGAAGAAAAATGTGGCACCAGCACATGCTCAAGCCTAGCACGTGCTGCCACAACCCTTGGTCCGATCCGATCTTAGACTGGGAATGAACTCTGTTTGCTTAGACTGGGAATGAACTCCGTATGCCTAAGTCAACATACAAAACGAGCGTGCGGGCGCTCAGCCTGCCAGAGGGGTGGGATGCGCAAGTCGGGGATCGACCAGGTCCCCCTTTGCGTGCTGTCGATCCTGTTGCCGTAACGCTCAGTTCGATCCGATCTTAGATTGGGAATGAACTCCGTATGCCTAAGCTGACCGACGAAACTAACGGGCGTGCGGGCGGTTGGGCACCACGTCGGCCGGAGAGACGGGATGCGCAAGCCGTGGATCAATATGGTGGTAGGTGGGTTTAGGCACATCTTCATATTTCTGTGTGCCAATGCCATTTTTATGGCTTGTAAATTTATACATTGGTCCCTTAAGCCTTCATGTGAAGTTTCATGGCAAGATGACTCGTTTTCTATTTTTCACGATTTTGGAAACTTTTTGCGGTTCAGGATTTTTAAAATTTTTTTGAAAGGTGTTTTGGCCCCAAACTTGGTAGACGTGATCCGTGTATTTTTGTTGGCATGCATAAAAAAATTCAGCTAACAACTCAAAGTGTACAAGATTTTGTGACAATTTGAAAATAGTGTCCCCATTTCAGACACTTTAATGGCTGCTGGCAGCAAACCTGTAAAATCTCAAATGCTCTTTAAGGGGGTGGGAGCTCTTGAGGTTTGATGAGGGATAGGGGGCCAATATAAGGGCCAAGTACCAGCACCCATCGCACATCATGTGCGCACACCCCCCCGGCCCCCCGATCGCCGGAACCCTAATACCGTCGGTCAGGTTCTCTGATGATGCTCCGGTGATGGTGCTCCGACGAAGAAAAATGCGACACCAGCACATGTCCGAGCCCAACATGTGCTGCTGCAACCCTTAGTTCGATCTAATCTTCGACTGAGAATGAACTCTGTATGCTTAAACTGGGAATTAACTCCGTATGCCTAAGTCAACCCACGAAACGACCATGCGGGCCCTCAGCCGACCAGAGGGGCGAGATGCCCAAGTCGGGGATCGACCAGGTCCCCCTCTGTGTGCAGCCGATCTTGCTGCCGCAACCCTCAGTCTGGTCTGATCTTAGACGGGGAATGAACTCCGTAAGCTTAGACTGGGAATTAACTCCGTATGCCTAAGTCAACCCACAAAACGAGCGTACGGGCGCTCAGCCGACCAGAGGGGCAGATCAAGCAAGCCGGGGACCGGTCGGGTCCCCCTCCACGTGCTGTCGATTCTACTGTCACAACCCTCGATCTGGTCTGATCTTAGACTGGGAATGAACTCTGTATGCCTAAGCCAACCGACGAAACGAGCGAGCGAGAGGGCGGGCGGGCACTACGTCGGCCAGAGAGACAAGATGCGCAAGCCATGGATCGATAGGGTGGTAGGTGGCTTTAGGCACATCTTCATATTTTTATGTGCCAATGCCATTTTTATGGCTTGTAAGTTCAGACAATGGTCCCTTAAGCCTTCACGTGAAGTTTCATGGCAAGACGACTCGTTTTCTATTTTTCATGATTTTCGAAACTTTTTGCGGTTCAAATTTTTTAAAATTTTCTTAGAAGGAGTTTTGGCCCCAAACTGGTAGACGTGATCCTTGTAATTTTTTTGGCATGCATAAAAAATTTCAGCTAAAAACTCGAAGTGTACAGGATTTTGTGACCATTTGAAAAAAGTGTCCCCATTTCAGACACTTCAATGGCTACTGGCAGCAAACCTGTAAAATCTCAAATGCTCTTTAAGGGGGTGTGAGTTCTCGAGGTTTGATGAGGGATAGGGGGCTAATATAAGGGCCAAGTACCAGCACCCATCGCACATCATGTGTGCACACCCCCCGGCCCACCGATCCCCGAAACCACAATGCCGTCGGTCAGGTTCTCCGACGATGCTCCGGTGATGGTGCCCTGGCGAAGAAAAATACGACACCAGCACATGCCCGAGCCTAGCATGTGCTGCCGTAACCCTCAGTCCAGTTCGATCTTAGACCGTGAATGAACTCCATATGTTTAGACTTGGAATGAACTCCGTATGCCTAAGTCAACCCATGGAACGAGCGTGCAGGCGCACAGTCTGCCAGAGGGGCGAGATGAGCAAGCCGTGGATCGGTCGGGTCCCTCTCTGCATGCTGCTGATCTTGTTGTCGTAACCCTTGATCCAGTCTGATCTTAGACTGGGAATGAACTCCGTATGCCTAAGCCAACCGACAAAACGAGCGGGAGGGCGGGCGGGCACGTCGCCCGCCAGAGAGACGGGATGTGCAAGCCTTGGATCGGTAGGGTGGTAGGTGGGTTTAGGCACATCTTCATATTTCTGCGTGCCAATGCCATTTTTATATCTTGTAAATTCATACAATGGTCCCTTAAGCCTTCACGTGAAGTTTCAGGGCAAGACGACTCGTTTTCTATTTTCCATGATTTTCAAAACTTTTTACGGTTCAGGATTTTTTAAAATTTTTTCGAAAGCAGTTTTGACACTACGCTTCGTAGACGTGATCCTTGTATTTTTGTTGGCATGCACAAAAAAATTCAGCTAAAAACTCGAAGTGTACATGATTTTGTGACCATTTGAAAAAAATGTCCCCATTTTTGACACTTTAATGGCTACTGGCAGCAAACCAGTAAAATCTCAAATGCTCTCTCTAAGGGGGTGTGACTTCCCGAGGTTTGATGAGGGATAGGGGGCCAATATAAGGGCCAAGTATCAGTACCCGTTTCACATCATGTGCGCACACACCCCCGACACCCCCGATCGTTGAAACCCTAATGCCGCCGGTCAGGTTCTCTGGTGATGCTCCGGTGATGGTGCCCCGACGAAGAAAAATGCGGCACCAGCACATGCCCCAGCCCAGCATTTGCTACCGTAACCCTCGGTCCAGTCCGATCTTAGACTGGGAATGAACTCCGTATGCTTAGACTGGGAATGAACTCCGTATGCTTAGACTGGGAATGAACTTCGTACGCTTAAGTCAACCCACGAAATGAGCGTATGGGTGCTTAACCGGCCAAAGGGGTGGGATACGCAAGTCGGGGATCGATCGGGTCTACTACTGTGTGCTGTCGATCCTGCTGCTGCAACCCTCAGTCCAGTCCGATCTTAGACTGGGAATGAACTCCGTGTGCCTAAGCCAACTGACGAAACGAGGAGCGGGCGGGCGGGCGGGCACTAAGCCGACCAGAGAGACGGGATGCGCAACCCGTGGATCGATAGGGTGGTAGGTGGGTTTAGGCACATCTTCATATTTCTGTGTGCCAATCCCATTTTTATGGCTTGTAAATTCATACAATGGTCCCTTAAGCCTTCACGTGAAGTTTCATGGCAAGACGACTCGTTTTCTATTTTTCACGATTTTTGAAACTTTTTACGGTTCAGGATTTTGTAAAATTTTTTCGGAAGGAGCTTTGGCATCAAACTTAGTGGATGTGATCTTTGTATTTTTGTTGGCATGCACAAAAAAATTCAGCTAAAAACTCGAAGTGTACAAGATTTTGTGACCATTTGAAAAAAGTGTCCCTATTTCAGACACTTTAATGGCTACTGGCAGCAAATCTACAAAATCTCAAATGCTCTTTAAGGGGGTGTGAGTTCTTGAGGTTTGATGAGGGATAGGGGCCCAATATAAGGGCCAAATACCAGCACTCACCGCACATCATGTGCGCACACCCCCCGGCCCCCCGATCACCGAAACCCGAATGCCACCGGTCAGGTTCTCCGGTGATGCTCCGACGATGGTGCCCCGATGAAGAAAAATGCAGCACTAGCACATGCCCGAGCCCGGCATGTGCTGCCGCTACCCTCGGTCCGGTCTGATCTTAGACTGGGAATGAACTCTGTATGCCTAAGTCAACCCACGAAATGAACGTGCGGGTGCTAGCCGGCCAGAGGGGCGAGATCGCAAGCTTGGTATCGGTCGAGTCTCGCTCTGCGTGCTACCGATCTTGCTGTTGCAACCCTCAGTCTGGTCTGATCTTAGACTGGGAATGAACTCTGTGTGCCTAAGCCAACTGACGAAACGAGTGGGCGGGCGGGCAGGCACTACTCTGGCTAGAGAGACGGGATGCACAAGCCGTGGATAGATTGGGTGGTATGTTGGTTTAGAGACATCTTCATATTTCTACATGCCAATGCCATTTTTTTGGCTTGTAAATTCATACAATGGTCCCTTAAGCTTTCACATGAAGTTTCATGGCAAGACGACTCGTTTTCTATTTTTCACGATTTTCAAAACTTTTTGTTGTTCGGGATTTTTTAAAATTTTTTCGGAAGTAGTTTTGGCCCCAAACTTGTTAGACCTGGTCCTTGTATTTTTTTTGGCTTGCACAAAAAAATTCAGCTAAAAACTCGAAGTGTTGAAGATTTTGTGACCATTTGAAAAAAGTGTCCCAATTTCAAACACTTTAATGGCTACTGGCAGCAAACCTGTAAAATCTCAAATGCTCTTTAAGGGGGTGTGAGTTCTCGAGGTTTGATGAGGGATAGGGGGCCAATATAAGGGCCAAGTACCAGCACCCATCGTATATCATGTGCATACACCCCCCGGCCCCCTCGATCGTCGGAACCAAAATGCCGTTGGTCAGGTTCTCTGACGATGGTGCCCCAGCGAAGAAAAATACGACACCAGCACATGCTCGAGCCCAGCATGTGCTGGTGCAACCCTCGGTCCGATCTGATCTTAGACTGGGAATGAACTCTGTATGCCTAAGTCAGCACAGGAAACGAGCGTACGGTCGCTCAGCCTGCCAGAGGGGCGGGATGCGCAAGCCGGGGATAGGCCGGGTCCCTCTCTGCGTGCTGTCGATCCTACTACCATAACCCTTGATCCGGTCCGATCTTAGACTGGGAATGAACTTCGAATGCCTAAGCCAACCGATGAAAAGAGCGAGCGGGTGAGCATTACGCTGGCCAGAGAGACGGGATGCGTAAGCCGTGGATCGATAAGGTGGTAGGTGGGTTTAGGGACATCTTTATATTTCTGTGTGCCAATGCCATTTTTATGGCTTGTAAATTCATACAATGGTCCCTTAAGTCTTCACGTCAAGGTTCATGGCAAGATGACTCGTTTTCTATTTTTCATGATTTTTGAAACTTTTTACGGTTTGGGATTTTTTTAAATTTTTTCAAAAATAGTTTTGGCCTTAAACTTGGTAGATGTGATTCTTGTATTTTTGTTGGCAGGCACAAAAAAATTCAGCTAAAAACTCAAAGTGTACAAGATTTTGTGACCATTTGAAAAAAGTGTCCCCATTTCAGACACTTTAATGGCTACTGGCAGCAAACCTGTAAAATCTCAAATGGTCGTTAAAGGGCTGTGAGTTCTCGATGTTTGATGGAGGATAGGGGGCCAATAAAAGGGCCAAGTACCAGCACCCATCGCACATCATGTGCGCACACCCCCTGGCGCCCCCGATCATCGAAACGCCAATGCCGCCGGTGATGCTCCGACAATGGTGCCCGACGAAGAAAAATGAGGCACCAGCACATGCCCAAGCCCAGCATGTGCTACCGCAACCCTCGGTCTGATCCGATCTTAGACTGGGAATTAACTCCGTATGCCTAAGTCAACCCACGAAACGAGCGTGCGGGCGCTCAGCCGGCCAGAGGGGCAGGTCGAGCAAGCCGGGGACCGATCGGGTCCCCCTCCACGTGCTGTCGATTCTGCTGTCGCAACCCTCCATCTGGTCTGATCTTCGACTGGGAATGAACTTCGTATGCCTAAGCCAACCGACGAAACGAGCGGGCAGGCAGGGGGGCACTACGCCGGCAAAAGAGACGGGATACGCAAGCCGTGGATCGATAGGGTGGTAGGTAGGTTTAGGCACATCTTCATATTTGTGCATGCCAATGCCATTTTTATGGCTTGTAAATTCATACAATTGTCCCTTAAGCATTCACGTGAAGTTTCATGGCAAGACGGCCCATTTTCTATTTTTCACGATTTTTGAAACTTTTACGGTTCGAGATTTTTTAAAATTTTTTCGAAAGGAGTTTTGGCCCCAAACTTGGTAGACATGATCCTTGTATTTTTGTTGGCATGCACAAAACAATTTAGCTAAAAACTCGAAGTGTACAAGATTTTGTGACCATTTGAAAAAAGTGTCCCCATTTCAGACACATTAATGGCTACTAGCAGCAAACCTGTAAAATCTCAAATGCTCTTTAAGGGGGTGTGAGTTCTCGAGGTTTGATGAGGGATAGGGGGCCAATATAAGGGCCAAGTACCAGCACCCATCGAACATCATGTTCACACGCCACCCCCGGCCCTCCCGATCGTCAGAACCTCAATGCCGCCGGTTAGGTTCTCCGGCGATGTTTCGACGATGGTGCCCCGGTGAAAAAAAATGTGGCACCAGCACATGCCTGAGCCTAGCATGTGCTGTCGCAACCCTCGGTCCGGTCCGATCTTAGTCTAGGAATGAACTCCGTATGCCTAAGTCAACCCACGAAACGAGCGTGCGGGCGCTCAGCTGGCCAGAGGGGCTGGATGCGAAAGCAGGGGATCGGCCAGTCCGCCTCTGCGTGCTACCGATCCTGCTACCGCAACCCTCACTCCGGTCCAATCTTAGACTGGGAATGAACTCCGTATGCGTAAGCCAACCGACGAAATGAGCGGGCGGGCGGGCGGGCACTACGCTGGCCAGAGAGACGAGATGCGCAAGCCGTGGATTGATAGGGTGGTAGGTGGGTTTAGGGACATCTTTATATTTTTGTGTGCCAATGCCATTTTTTTGGCTTGTAAGTTTATACAATGGTCCCTTAAGCCTTCACGTGAAGTTTCATGGCAAGATGACTCGTTTTCTATTTTTTACGATTTTCAAAACTTTTTGCAGTTCGGGATTTTTTTAAATTTTTTTGGAACGAGTTATGGCCCAAAACTTGGTGGACATGATCCTTGTATTTTTGTTGGCATGCACAAAAAACTTTAGCTAAAAACTCAAAGTGTACAAGATTTTGTGACCATTTGAAAAAAGTATCCCCATTACAGACACTTTAATGGCTACTGACAGCAAACCTATAAAATCTCAAATGCTCTTTAAGGGGGTGTGAGTTCTCGAATTTCGATGAGGGATAGGGGGCCAATATAAGGGCTAAGTACCAGCACCCATCGCACATCATGCGCATGCACCCCCTCGAAACCCCCGATCGTCGGAACCCTAATGCCGTTAGTCAGGCTCTCCGGCGATGCTCCGGTGTGGTGCCTTGGTGAAGAAAAATGCGGCACCAGCACATGCCTGAGCCTAGCATGTCCTGCCGCATCCCTCGATCCCGTCCAATCTTAGAATGGGAATGAACTCCATATGCTTAGACTGGGAATGAACTCCGTATACCTAAGTCAACCCACGAAACGAGCGTGCGGGCGCTCAGTCGGCCAGAGGGGTGGGATGCGGAAGCCGGGGATTGGTCGGCTGCCCCTCTGCATGCTGTTTATCTAGCTGCCGCAACCCTCAGTCTGGTCTGATCTTAGACTGGGAATGAACTCCTTATGCCTAAGCCAACCGACGAAATGAACGGGCGGACGGGCGGGCGGGCACTACATCGACCAGAGAGACGAGATGCGCAAGCCGTTGATCGATAGGGTGGTAGGTGGGTTTAGGCACATCTTCATATTTCTGCGTCCCTTAATCCTTCACGTGAAGTTTCATGGCAAGACGACTCGTTTTCTATTTTTCACGAGTTTTGAAACTTTTTGCGGTTCGAGATTTTATAAAATTTTTTCGGAAGGATTTTTGGCCCCAAACTTGGTAGACGTGATCCTTGTATTTTTGTTGGCATGTAGAAAAAAATTCAGTTAAAAACTCGAAGTGTACAAGATTTTGTGACCATTTGAAAAAAGTGTCCCCATTTCAGACACTTTAATGGCTACTGGCAGCAAACCTGTAAAATCTCAAATGCTCTTTAAGGGGGTATGAGTTCTCATGGTTTGATAAGGGATAGGGGGCCAATATAAGGGCCAAGTACCAGCACCCATTGCACATCATGTGCGCACACCCCCCAGCCCCCCCGATCGTCAGAACCCCAATGCCGTTGGTTAGGTTCTCCGGTGATGGTGCCCCGACAAAGAAAAATGCGACACCAGCACATGCCCAAGCCCAGCATGTGCTGTCGCAATACTCGGTCTGGTTCGATCTTAGACTGGGAATGAACTCCGTATGCTTAGACTGGGAATGAACTCTGTATGCCTAAGTCAACCCACGAAACGAGCGTGCGGGCGCTCAATCGGCCAGAGTGGTGGGATGTCCAAGTCGGGGATCGATCGGGTCCCCCTCTACGTGCTACTGATCCTGCTACCACAACCCTCGGGTCGGTCTGATATTAGACTGGGAATGAGCTCCGTATGCCTAAGCCAATTGACGAAACAAGCGTGCGGGCGGGCAGGCACTACGCCGGCCAGAGGGACGGGATGCGCAAGCCGTAGATTGATAGGATGGTAGGTGGGTTTAGGCACATCTTCATATTTCTGTGTGCCACAGCCATTTTTATGGCTTGTAAATTCATACAATGGTCCCTTAAGCCTTCACGTGAAGTTTCATGGCAAGACGACTCATTTTCTATTTTTCATGATTTTTGAAACTTTTTGAGGTTCGGGATTTTTTAAAATTTTTTCGGAAGGAGTTTTGGCCCCAAACTTGGTAGACATGATCCTTGTATATTTTGTTGGCATGGACAAAAAAATTCAGCTAAAAACTCGAAGTGTACAAGATTTTGTGACTATTTGAAAAAAGTATCCCTATATCAGACACTTTAATGGCTACTGGCAGCAAACCTGTAAAATCTCAAATGCTTTTTAAGGAGGTGTGAGTTCCCAAGGTTTGATGAGGGATAGGAGGCCAATATAAGGGCCAAGTACCAGCACCCATCGCACATCATGTGCGCACACCCCCCCCGACCCCCCCGATCGCGGGAACCATAATGTCACCGGTCAGGTTCTCCGGCGATGCTTCGACGATGGTGCCCTGACGAAGAAAAATGCAGCACCAGCACATGCCCGAGCCCAGCATGTATTGTCGCAACCCTCGATCCTATCCGATCTTAGACTGGGAATGAAATCTGTATGCTTAGACTGGGAATGAACTTCGTATGGCTAAGTCAACCCACGAAACGAACGTGCGGGCGCTCAACCGGCCAGAGGGGCAGGATGCGCAAGCCGGGGATCGGTCGGGTCCCCCTCTGCATGCTGCTGATCCTGCTATCGTAACCCTCAGCTCGGTCCGATCTTAGACTGGGAATGAGTTTCGTATGCCTAAGCCAACCAACAAAATGAGTGGGCGGGCGGGCGGGCACTACGTCGGCCAGAGAGACAGGATGCGCAAGTCATGGATCGATAGGGTGGTAGGTGGGTTTAGGCACATCTTCATATTTCTGTGTGCCAAAGCCATTTTTATGGCTTGTAAATTCATACAATGGTCCCTTAAGCCTTCACGTGAAGTTTCATTGCAAGATGACTTGTTTTTTATTTTTCACAAATTTTGAAACTTTTTGCGGTTCGAGATTTTTTAAAATTTTTTTGAAAGGAGTTTTAGCCCCAAACTTGGTAGATGTGATGCTTGTATTTTTGTTGGCATGGTCAAAAAAATTCAGCTAAAAACTCGAAGTGTACAAGATTTTGTGACTATTTGAAAAAAGTGTCCCCATTTCAAACACTTTCAGACACTTTAACTTCGTATGCCTAAGTCAACCCACGAAATGAGCGTGCGGGTGCTCAGCCGGCCAGAGGGGTGGGATACGAAAGTCGGGGATCAGTCGGGTCCCCCACTGTGTGCTGTCGATCCTGCTACCGCAACCCTTGGTCCGGTCTGACCTTAGACTGGGAATGAACTCCGTATGCCTAAAGCAACCGACGAAATGAGCGGGCGGACGGGCGGGTGGGCACTATGTCGGCCAGAGAGACGGGATGCGCAAGTCATGGATCGATAGGGTGCTAGGTGGGTTTAGGCACATCTTCATATTTCTGTGTGCCAATGCCATTTTTATGGCTTGTAAATTCATACAATGGTCCCTTAAACCTTCACGTGAAGTTTCAGGGCAAGACGACTCGTTTTCTATTTTTCATGATTTTCAAAACTTTTTACGGTTCAGGATTTTTTAAAATTTTTTCAGAAGGAGTTTTGGCCCTAAACTTGGTAGACGTGATCCTTGCATTTTTGGTGGCATGCACAAAAAAATTCAGCTAAAAACTCGAAGTGTACAAGATTTTGTGGCCATTTGAAGAAAGTATCCCCATTTCAGACACTTTAATGGCTACTGGCAGCAAACCTGTAAAATCTCAAATGCTCTTTAAGGAGGTGTGAGTTCTTGAGGTTTGATGAGAAATAGGGGGCCAATATAAGGGCCAAGTACCAGCACCCATCGCACATCATGTGCGCACAACCCCTCGGCCCCCCCGATCGTCGGAACTCCAATGCCGCCGGTCAGGTTCTTCGGCGATGCTCTGGCAATAGTGCCCCGACGAAGAAAAATGCAGCACCAGCACATGCCCAAGCCCAGCATTTGCTGCCGTAACCCTCGGTCCGGTCCGATCTTAGACTAGGAACGAACTCCGTATGCTTAGTCTGGGAATGAACTCCGTATGCCTAAGTGAACCCATGAAACGAGCGTGCATCCCAGGGATCGGTCGGGTCCCCCTTTGCATACTGCCGATCCTACTACCGCAACCATTGGTTCGGTCCAATCTTAGACTGGAATGAACTCCGTATTCCTAAGCCAATCGACAAACGAGTGGGACGGGCGGGCGGGTGGGAACTACGCCAACCAGAGAGACGGGATGCGCAAGCCGTGGATCGATAGGGTGGTAGGTGGGTTTAGGCACATCTTCGTATTTCTGCATACCAATGCCATTTTTATAGCTTGTAAATTCATACAATGGTCCCATAAGCGTTCAGATGAAGTTTCATGGCAAGATGACTCGTTTTCTATTTTTCACGATTTTTTAAACTTTTTGCGGTTGAGGA
This sequence comes from Durio zibethinus, assembly GCF_002303985.1. The sequence continues at coordinate 18,000,285 of NW_019167926.1, read as the reverse complement.
TTTTTAAAAATTTTTTTGGAATAATTTTTGGCATCAAACTTGGTAGATGTCATCCTTGTATTTTTGTTGGCATGCATAAAAAAATTCAGCTAAAAACTCGAAGTGTATAAGATTTTGTGACCATTTGAAAACATGTCCTCATTTCAGACACTTTAATGGCTACTGGCAGCAAACCTGTAAAATCTCAAATGCTCTTTAAGGGGGTGTGAGTTCTCGAGGTTTGATGAGGGATAGGGGGCCAATATAAGGGCCAAGTACCAGCACCCATCACACATCATGTGCGCACAACCCCCACCCGGCCCCCCCGATCGTTGGAACCCCAATACCATCGGTCGGTTCTCTGACGATGCTCCGATGATGGTGCCCCAACGAAGAAAAATGTGGCACCAGCTGATGCCCAAGCCCAGCATGTGCTGCCGCAACCCTCGGTCCGGTCCGATCTTAGATTGGGAATGAACTCCGTATGCTTAGACTGGAAATGAACTCTGTATGCATAAGTCAACCCATGAAACGAGCGTACGGGGGCTCAACCGGCTAGAGGGGTGGGATGCGCAAGTCGAGGATCGATCGGGTCCCCCTCTGCGTGCTGCCGATCCTGCTACCATAACCCTCAGTCAGGTCCAATCTTAGACTGGGAATGAACTCCGTATGCCTAAGCCAATCGACGAAAGGAGCGGGCGGGCGGGTGGGCACTACGCTGGCCAGAGAGACGGGATGCGCAAGCCGTGTATCAATAGGGTGGTAGGTGGGTTTAGGCACATCTTCATAGTTTTATGTGCCAATGCCATTTTTATGGCTTGTAAATTCATACAATGGTCCCTTAAGCCTTCACGTGAAGTTTCATGGCAAGACGACTCGTTTTCTATTTATCACAATTTTTGAAACTTTTTGCAGTTCGGGATTTTTTAAAATTTTTTTGGAAGGATTTTTGGCCCCAAACTTAGTAGAAGTGATTTTTGTATTTTTGTTGGCATGCATAAAAAAATTCAGCCAAAAAGTCTAAGTGTACAAGATTTTGTGACCATTTGAAAAAAATGTCCTCATTTCAGACACTTTAATGGCTACTGGCAGCAAACCTGTAAAATCTCAAATGCTCTTTAAGGGGGTGTGAGTTCTCGAGGTTTGATGAGGGATAGGGGGCCAATATAAGGGCCAAGTAACAGCACCCATCGCACATCATGTGCGCACACCCCCTCGGCCCCCACGATCGCTGGAACCCCAATGCCGCGGGTTAGGTTCTCCGGAGATGCTCTGACGATGGTGCCCCGACGAAGAAAAATGCGGCACCAGCACATGCCCGAGCCCAGCATGTGCTGCCGCAACCCTCGGTCCAATCCGATCTTAGACTGAAAATGAACTCCGTATGCTTAGACTGGGAATGAACTTCGTATGCCCAAGTCAACCCACGAAATGAGCGTGCGGGCGCTCAGCCGGCCAGAGGGGCGGGATGCACAAGTCGAGGATCGGCTAGGTCCCCCTCTGTGTGTTGCCGATCCTACTGCCGCAACCCTCGGTTCGGTCCGATCTTAGATTGGGAATGAACTCTGTATGCCTAAGCCAACCGACAAAATGAGCGGGCGGGCGGGCACTACGCCAGCCAGAGAGACGGGATGCGCGAGCCGTGGATTGATAGGGTGGTAGGTGGGTTTAGGCACATCTTCATATTTCTGCATGCCAATGCCATTTTTATGGCTTGTAAATTCATACAATGGTCCCATAAGCCTTCACGTGAAGTGTCATGGCAAGACGACTCGTTTTCTATTTTTCACGATTTTTGAAACTTTTTGCTGTTCGGGATTTTTTAAAATTTTTTCAGAACGAGTTTTGGCCCCAAACTTGGTAGACATGATCGTTGTGTTTTTGTTGGTATGCACAAAAAAATTCAGGTAAAAACTCGAAGTGTACAAGATTTTGTGACCATTTGAAAAAAGTGTCCCCATTTCAGACACTTTAATGGCTACTGGTAGCAAACCTGTAAAATCTCAAATGCTTTTTAAGGGGGTGTGAGTTCTCGAGGTTTGACGAGGGATAGACGGGCCAATATAAGGGCCAAGTACCAGCACCCATCTCACATGATGTGCGCACACCCCCCCGGCCCCCCGATCGTCGGAACCCCAATGCCGCCGGTCAGGTTCTCCGACGATGCTCCGGCGATGGTGCCCCAATCCTTGTAACCCAAGGCCCAGTTTGATCTTAGACTAGGAATGAACTCTGTATGCTTAGACTAGGAATGAACTCTGTATGAATAATTCAACCCACGAAAAGAGCGTGCGGATGCACAGTCGGCCAGAGGGGCAAGATGCGCAAGGCGGGGATCCTGCTGCGTGCTACCGATCCTGCTACCGCAACCCTCAGTCTGGTTTGATTTTAGACTGGGAATGAACTCCGTATGCCTAAGCCAACCGACGAACCGAGCGGACGGGCGGACGGGTGGGCACTACGTCGGCCAGAGAGATGGGATGCGCAAGCCATGAAACGATAGGGTGGTAGGTGGGTTTAGGCACATCTTCATATTTTTACTCGTCAATGCAATTTTTATGGCTTGTAAATTCATACAATGGTCCCTTAAGCCTTCATGTGAAGTTTCATGGCAAGACGACTCGTTTTCTATTTTTCATCATTTTTGAAACTTTTTGTGGTTCGGGATTTTCTAAAATTTTTTCAGAAGGAGTTTTGGCCCCAAACTTGGTAGACGTGATCCTTATATTTTTGTTGGCTTGAACAAAAAAAATTCAGCTAAAAACTCGAAGTGTACAAGATTTTGTGACCATTTGAAAAAAATGTCCCCATTTCAGATACTTTAATGGCTACTGGCAGCAAGCCTGTAAAATCTCAAATGCTCTTTAAGGGGGTGTGAGTTCTCGAGGTTTGATGAGGGATAGGGGGCCAATATAAGGGCCAAGTACCAGCACCCATCCCACATCATGTGCGCACACCCCCCCGACCCCCCCGATCATTGGAACCCCATTACCGTCAATCAGGTTCTCTGACGATGCTGCGACGATGGTGCCTCGACGAAGAAAAATTCGACACCAGCACATGCCCGACCCAGCATGTGTTGCCGTAACCCTTGGTCTGGTCTGATCTTAGATTGGAAATGAACTCCGTATGCTTAGACTGGGAATGAACTCCGTATGCCTAAGTCAACCCATGAAGCGAGCATGCGGGCGCGCAGCCGGCCAGAGGGGCGGGATGCATAAGCCGAGGATCGATCGGGTCCCCTTCTGCGTGTTACCGATCCTGCTACCGCAACCCTCGGTTTGGTCCGATCTTAGACTAGGAATGAACTCCGTATGCCTAAGCCAACCGACGAAACGAGCGGGTGGGCGGACGGGCGGGCAATACACCGACCAGAGAGACGGGATGCGCAAGCCGTGGATCGATAGGGTGGTAGGTGGGTTTAGGCACATCTTTATATTTCTATGTGCCAATGCCATTTTTATGGCTTGTAAATTCATACAATGGTCCTTTAAGCCTTTACATGAAGTTTCATGGCAAGATGACTCGTTTTCTATTTTTCATGATTTTTTAAACTTTTTACGACTCGAGATTTTTTAAAATTTTTTTGGAAGGAGGTTTGGCCGCAAACTTGGTAGACGTGATCCTTGTATTTTTTTTGGCATGCACAAAAAAATTGAACTAAAAACTCGAAGTGTACAAGATTTTGTGACCATTTGAAAAAAGTGTCCCAATTTCAGACACTTTAATGGCTACTGGCAACAAACCTGTAAAATCTCAATTGCTCTTTAAGGGGGTGTGAGTTCTCAAGGTTTGATGAGGGATAGGGGGCCAATATAAGGGCCAAGTGCCAGCACCCATCACACAACATATGCGTACACCCCCCCATTCCCCCCGATCGCCGAAACCCCAATGCTGTCGGTCAGGTTCTCCGATGATGCTTCGGCGATGCTCCGGCGATGGTACCCCGGCGAAGTAAAATGTGGCACCAACACATGCCCGAGCCCAGCATGTTCTGCTGTAACCCTCGGTTCGGTCCGATCTTAGACAGGGAATGAACTCCGTATGCTTAGACTGGGAATGAACTCCGCATGCCTATGTCAACCCACGAATTGAGCGTGCGGGCACTCCACGGGCCAGAGGGGCGGGATGCGCAAGCTGGGGATCGACCGGGTCCCCCTCTGTGTGCTGCCGATCCTGCTGCTACAACGTGCAGTCCGGTCCGATCTTAGACTGGGAATGAACTCCGTATGCCTATGCCAACCGACGAAACGAGCGGGCGACCGGGCGGGCGGGCGGGCGGGCGGGCATTACGTCAGCCAGAGAGACGAGATGCGCAACCCATGGATCGATAGGGTGGTAGGTGGGTTTAGGCACATCTTCATATTTTTGCATGTCAATGCTATTTTTATGGCTTTTAAATTCATACAATGGTCCCATAAGCCTTCACGTGAAGTTTCATGGCAAGACGACTCATTTTCTATTTTTCATGATTTTTGAAACTTTTGGCGGTTTGGGATTTTCTAAAATTTTTTCAGAAGGAGTTTTGGCCCCAAACTTGGTAGACATGATCCTTTGTGTACAATTTTTTTTTTGGCTTGCACAAAAAAATTCAGCTAAAAACTCGAAGTGTACAAGATTTTGTGACCATTTGAAAAAAATGTCCCCATTTGAGACACTTTAATGGCTACTGGCAGCAAACCTGTAAAATCTCAAATGCTCTTTAAGGGGGTGTGAGTTCTCGAGGTTTGATGAGGGATAGAGGGCCAATATAAGGGCCAAGTACCAGCACCCATCGCTCATCATGTGCGTAAACCCCCCCTCGGACCCCCCCGATCGCTGGAACCCCAATGCCGCCAGTCAGGTTCTCCGGCGATGCTACGACGATGGTGCCCCGATGAAGAAAAATTCGACACCAGCACATGCCCGACTCAGCATGTGTTGCCGCAACCCTCAGTCTGGTCCGATCTTAGACTGGGAATGAACTCCGTATGCTTAGACTGGGAATGAACTCCGTATGCCTAAGTCAACCCATGAAATGAGCGTACGGGTGCTCAGTCGGCCAGAGGGGTGGAATGCGCAAGCCGGGGATCGGTCGGGTCCCCATCTACGTGCTGTCGATCCTGCTGCCACAACACTCAGTTTCGGTCTGATCTTAGATTGGGAATGAACTCCGTATGCCTAAGCCAACCGACGAAATGAGCGGGCGGACGGGCGAGCACTATGCCGGCTAGAGAGACGGGATGCACAAGCCGTGGATCGAAGGGTGGTAGGTGGGTTTAGGGCCACATTTTCATTATTTTTTACATGCCAATCGCCATTTTTATGACTTTGTAAATTAATAGCAATGGTCCCTTAGCCTTCATGTGAGTTCATGGCAAGATGGACTCGTTTTCCATATTTTTCATGATTTTGGAAAACTTTTTACGGTTTGGGTTTTTTTTAAAATTTTTTCGAAAGGAGTTTTGGCCCCAAACTTGGTAGTTCGTGATCCTTGTATTTTGTTGGCATGCAAAAACCAAAGTTCAGCTAAAACTCGAAGTGTCCAAGATTTTGTGACCCATTTGAAAAAAGTGTCCCCCATTTTAGACACTTTAATGGCTACTGCAGCAAACCTGTAAAATCTCAAATGCTCTTTAAGGGGGTGTGAGTTCTCGAGGTTTGATGAGGGATAGGGGGCCAATATAAGGGCCAAGTACTAGCACCCATCGCACATCATGTGCGCACACCCTCCCCCGGCCCCCTCGATTACCGGAACCCCAATGCCGCCGGTCAGTTCTCCGACGATGCTCCGGCAATGCTGCCTCGTGAAGAAA
>NW_019167926.1:17915449-17993511 GCF_002303985.1 Durio zibethinus | reverse complement strand
AAACTTCACGTGAAGGCTTAAAGGACCATTGTGTGAATTTACAAGCCATAAAAATGGCATTCGCATGCAAAATATGAAGATGTGCCTAAACCCACCTACCACCCTATCGATCCATGGCTTGTGCATCCCGTCTCTCTGGCCGACGTAGTGCCTGCCCGCCTGCCCTCCCGCTCGTTTCATTGGTTGGCTTAGGCATACGGGTTCATTCCCAGTATAAGATCAGATTGGATCTAGGGTTGCGGTAGCAAGATCGGCAGCATGCAGAGGGGGACCTGGCTGATCCCAGCTTGCGTATCTCGCCCTTCTGGTCGACTGCGCTTCCGCATGCTCGTTTCGTGGCTTGATTTAGGGATCCGAAGTTCATTCCCAGTCTCAGCATATGGAGTTCACTCCCAGTCTAAGATCAGACCGGACCGAGGGTTGCAGCAGCACATGCTAGGCTCGAGCATTTGCTGGTGCTGCATTTTTCTTCGTCGGGGCACCATCGCCGGACGGCATTAGGGTTCCGACGATCGGAGGGGTCAGGGGGTGTGTGCGCACGTGATGTGCGATGGGTGCTAGTACTTGGCCCTTATATTGGCCCCCTATCCCTCATCAAACCTCGAGAACTCACACCCCCCTTAAAGAGCATTTGAGATTTTACAGGTTTGCTGCCAGTAGCCACAAAAGTGTTCGAAATGGGGACACTTTTTTCAAATAGTCACAAAATCCTGTACACTTCGAGTTTTTAGCTGAATTTTTTTATGCGTGCAAAAAAAAAAAAAAGGATCACGTCTACCAAGTTTTGGGCCAAAACTCCTTCCGAAAAAATTTTAAAAAATCTCGAACCGCAAAAAGTTTCAAAAATCGTGAAAAATAGAAAACGAGTCGTCTTGCCATGAAACTTCACGTAAAGGCTTAAGGGACCATTGTATGAATTTACAGGCCATAAAAATGGCATTGGCACATCGAAATATGAAGATGTGCCTAAACGCACCTACCACCCATCAATCCACGGCTTGCGCATCCCGTCTCTCTGGCCGGCGTAGTGCCCGACCGCCTGCCCGCCCGCTCATTTTGTCGGTTGACTTAGGCATACGAAGTTCATTCCCAGTCTAAGATCAGACCAGACCGAGGGTTGCGGTAGCAGGATCGATAGCACGCAAAGGGGGACCTGACTTGCACATCATGCCCCTCTAGCCGGCTGAGTGCCCACATGCTCGTTTCGTTGGTTAACTTAGGCATACGGAGTTCATTCGCAGTCTAAGATCAGACCGGACTGAGGGTTGCGGCAGCACATGCTTGGCTCAGGCATGTGCTGGTGCCGTATTTTGCTTCGTCAGGGCACCATCGTCGAAGCATCGCCGGAGAACCTGACCGGCGGCATTGGGGTTCCGGTGATCGGGGGGGCCGGGGGGGTGTGCGCACATGATGTGCGATGGGTGCTTGTACTTGGCCCTTATATTGGCCCCCTATGCCTCATCAAACCTTGAGAACTCACACCCCCTTAAAGAGCATTTGAGATTTTACAAGTTTGCTGCCAGCAGCCGTTAAAGTGTCTGAAATTGGGACAGTTTTTTCAAATGGTCACAAAATCTTGTACACTTCGAGTTCTTAGCTGAATTTTTTTTGTGCATGCCAACAAAAATACAGGGATCACGTCTACCAAGTTTGGCACCAAAAATCCTTTCGAAAAAATTTTAAAAAATCTCGAACCGCAAAAAGTTTCAGAAATCATGAAAAGTAAAAAACGAGTCGTCTTGCCATGAAACTTCACATGAAGGCATAAGGGACCGTTGTACGAATTTACAAGCCATAAAAATGCCATTGGCATGCAGAAATATGAAGATGTGCCTAAACCCACCTACCACCCTATCGATCCACGGCTTGCGCATCCCGTCTCTCTGGCCAGCGTAGTGCCTGCCCGCCTGCCTGCTCGTTTCATTGGTTGGCTTAGGCATACGGAGTTCATTCCCAATCTAAGATCCGACCGGAGTGAGGGTGCCATATTTTTCTTCGTTGGGGCACCATCGTCGGAGCAACGTCGGAGAACCTAACCGGCGGCATTGGGGTTCCGACGATCAGGGGGTCGGGGGTGGTGTGTGCACATGATGTGCGATGGGTGCTGGTACTTGGCCCTTATATTGACCCCCTATCCCTCATCATACCTCGAGAACTCACACCCCCTTAAAGAGCATTTGAGATTTTACAGGTTTGCTGCCAAAAGCCATTAAAGTGTTTGAAATGGGGAGACTTTTTTCAAATGGTCACAAAATCTTGCACACTTCGAGTTTTTAGCTGAATTTTTTTGTGCATGCCAACAAAAATACAAGGATCACGTCTACCAATTTTGGGACCAAAAATCCTTCCAAAAAAATTTTAAAAAGTCTCGAACTGCAAAATATTTTGAAAATCATGAAAAATAGAAAACGAGTCGTCTTGCCATGAAACTTCACGTGAAGGCTTAAGGGACCATTGTATGAATTTACAAGCCATAAAAATGGCATTGGTACATAGAAATATGAAGATGTGCCCAAATCCACCTACCACCCTATCGATCCATGACTTGCGCATCCCGCTTCTCTGGCTGACATAGTGTCTGCCCGCCGCCCGTTCGCCCGCTTGTTTCATCGGTTGGCTTAGGCATATGGAGTTCATTCCTAATCTAAGATCGGACCAGACCGAGGGTTGCTACAGCAGGATCGGCAGCACGCAGAGGGGTACCCGACCAATCCACGGCTTGCGCATCCCGTCCCTCTACCGGCTGAGTGCCCGCACGCTCGTTTCGTGGGTTGTCTTAGGCATACGGAGTTCATTCCCAGTCTAAGATCGAACCGGACCGAGAGTTGCGGCAGCACATGCTGGGCTCGGGCATGTGCTGGTGCCACTTTTTTCTTCACCGGGGCACCAACACCGGAGCATCCCCAAAGAACCCGATCGAACGACATTAGGGTTCGGTGATCGGGGGGGTCGGGGGGTGATCGCACATGATGTACGATGGGTGCTGGTACTTGGCCCTTATATTGGCCCTCTATCCCTCATCAAACCTCGAGAACTCACACCCCCTTAAAGAGCATTTGAGATTTTACAGGTGTGCTGCCAGTAGCCATTAAAGTGTCTGAAATGGGGACACTTTTTTCAAATGGTCACAAAATCTTGTACACTTCGAGTTTTTAGCTAAATTGTTTTGTGGATGCCAACAAAAATACAAGGATCACGTCTACCAAGTTTGGGGCCAAAATTTCTTCCGAAAAAATTTAAAAAAATCCTGAACCGTAAAAATTTTCAAAAATCATGAAAAATAGAAAACGAGTCGTCTCGCCATGAAACTTCATGTGAAGGCTTAAGGGACCATTGTATGAATTTACAAGCCATAAAAATGGCATTGGCACGTAGAAATATGAAGATGTGCCTAAACCCACCTACGACCCTATCGATCCACGGCTTGCGCATCCCGTCTCTTTGGCTGGCGTAGTGCCCGCCCGCCCGCCCGTTTCGTCGATTGGCTTAGGCATACGGAGTTCATTCCCAGTCTAAGATCAGACCGGACCGAGGGTTGCGGTTGCACATGTTGGGCTCGGGTATGTGCTGGTGTCACATTTTTCTTCGCCATTAAACTTGACGTGAAGGCTTAAGGGACCATTGTATGCATTTACAAGCCATAAAAATGGCATTGGCACATAGAAATATGAATATGTGCCTAAACCCACCTACCACCCTATCGATCCAAGGCTTGCGCATCCCATCTCTCTGGCTGGCGTAGTGCTCGCCCCCCCGCCCGCTCCTTCCGTCGGTTAGCTTAGGCATACGGAGTTCATTCCCAGTCTAAGATCAGACCGAAGTGAGGGTTACGACAGAAGGATCGACAGCACACAAAGGGGGACCCGGCCGATCCCCGGCTTGCGCATCCCGCTCCTCTGGCCGGCTGAGTGCCCGCATGCTCATTTTATGGGTTGACTTAGGCATACGGAGTTCATTCCCAGTCTAAGATCGGACCAGACCGAGGGTTGCGACAGCACATACTGGGCTCGGGCATATGCTGGCGCCGCATTTTTCTTCGTCGGGGCACCATCGTTGGAGCATCACCGGAGAACCTGACCGATGGCATTGGGGTTTCGGTGATCAGAGGGGCCAGAGGGGGTGTGCGTGTACGTGGGTGCTGGTACTTGGCCCTTATATTTGGCCCCTATCCCTCATCAAACCTCAAGAACTCACACCCACTTAAAGAGCATTTGAGATTTTACAGGTTTGCTGCCATTAGCCATTAAAGTGTCTGAAATGGGGACACTTTTTTCAAATGGTCCCAAAATCTTGCGATGGGTGCGATGGGAGCAAGGGTTGCAGCAGTAGGATCGGCAGGACACAGAGGGGGACCCGGCCGATCCTCGGCTTACGCATCCTACCCCTCTGGCTGGTTGAGCGACCGCATGCTCGTTTCGTGGGTTGACTTAGGCATACGAAGTTCATTCCCAATCTAAGATCGGACCAATCGAGGGATGAAGCAGTACATGCTAGGCTCAAGCATGCGCTGGTGCCGCATTTCTCTTCGTCGGGGCACCATCACCGGAGCATGGCCAGAGAACCTGACCGGCGGCATTGGGGTTCTGGTGATCGGGGGGGCCAAGGGGAGAGTGCACACATGATGTGCAATGGGTGCTGGTACTTGCCCTTATATTGGCCCCCTATCCCTCATCAAACCTTGAGAACACACACCCCCTTAAAGAGCATTTGAGATTTTACAGGTTTGCTGCCAGTAGCCATTAAAGTGTCTGAAATGGGGACACTTTTTTCAAATGGTCACAAAATCTTGTACACTTTGAGTTTTAGCTGAATTTTTTTGTGCATGCCAACAAAAATACAAGCATCACGTCTACCAAGTTTGGCACCAAAACTCCTTCCGAAAAAATTTTAAAAAATCCCGAACCGTAAAAAGTTTTGAAAATCGTGAAAAATAGAAAATGGGTCGTCTTGCCATGAAACTTCATGTGAAGGCTTAAGGGACCATTGTATGAGTTTACAAGCCATAAAAATGGCATTGGCACGCAGAAATATGAAGATGTGCCTAAACCCACCTACCACCCTATCGATCCACGGCTTGCGCATCCCGTCTCTCTGGCTGGCGTAGTGCCCGCCCGCTCGTTTCGTCGGTTGGCTTAGGCATACGGAGTTCATTCCCAGTCTAAGATAGGATCAGACTGAGGGTTGTGGTAGTAGGATCGGCAGCATGTAGAGGGGGACCCGGTCGATCCTCGGCTTACGCATCCCGCCCCTTTGGCCGGCTGAGCACCCGCTCACTCGTTTCATGGGTTGACTTAGGCATACTGAGTTCATTCCCAGTCTAAGCATACGGAGTTCATTCTCAGTCAAAGATCAGATCAGACCGTGGGTTACGACAGTACATGCTGGGCTCGAGCATGTGCTGGTGCCGTATTTTTCTTCGTCGGGGTACCATCGCTCGAGCATCACCGGAGAACCTGACTGACGGCATTGGGGTTTCGGCGATCGGGGGAGTCAGGGGGTGTGCGCACATGATGTGTGATGGGGGCTGGTACTTGGCCCTTATATTGGCCCCCTATCCCTCATCAAACCTCCAGAACTCACACCCCCTTAAAGAGCATTTGAGATTTTATAGGTTTGCTGCCAGTAGCCATTAAAGTGTTTGAAATGGGGACACTTTTTTCAAATGATCACAAAATCTTGTACGCTTCGAGTTTTTAGCTGAATGTTTTTGTGCATACCAACAAGTATACAAGGATTACGTCTAACAAGTCTGGGGCCAAAACCCCTTCCGAAAAAATATTAAAAAATCTCAAACCGCAAAAAGTTTTGAAAATCGTGAAAAATAGAAAACGAGTTATCTTGCCATCAAACTTCATGTCAAGGCTTAAGGGACCATTGTATGAATTTACAAGCCATAAAAATGGCATTGGCACGTAGAAATATGAAGATGTGCCTAAACCCACCTACCACCCTATCGATCCACGGCTTGCGCATCCCGTCTCTCTGGGCGGTGTAGTGCATGCCCGCCCGCCCGCTCGTTTCGTCGGTTGGCTTAGGCGTATGGAGTTCATTCCCAATCTAAGATCAGACCAGAATGAGGGTTGCGGCAGTAAGATTGGCAACACGCAGAGAGGGACTCGACCGATCCTCGACTTGTGCATCCCACCCTTCCGGTCGGCTGAGTACCTGCATTCTCGTTTCGTGGGTTGACTTAGGCATACGGAGTTCATTTGCTGTCTAAGATCGGAACGGACTGAGTGTTGCGGCAGCACATGCTGGGCTCGGGCATGTGCTGGTGCCATAATTTTCTTCGTCGGGGTACCATCGTCGGACTATCGCCGGAGAACCTGACCGACGGCATTAGGGTTTCGGCAATTGGGGGGGCTGGGGGGTGTGCGCACAATGTGTGCGATGGGTGCTGGTACTTGGCCCTTATATTGGCCCCCTATCCCTCATCAAACCTCCAGAACTCACACCCCCTTATAGAGCATTTGCGATTTTACAGGTTTGCTGCCAGTAGCAATTAAAGTGTCTGAAATGGGGACATTTTTTTCAAATGGTCACAAAATCTTGTACACTTCGAGTTTTTATCTGAATTTTTTTGTGCATGCCAAAAAAAATACAAGGATCATGTCTACCAAATTTGGGGTGAAAAATCCTTTCAAAAAAATTTTAAAAAATCTCAAACCGTAAAAAGTTTCAAAAATCATGAAAAATAGAAACGGGTCGTCTTGCCATGAAACTTCACGTGAAGGCTTAAGTGACCATTGTATGAATTTACAAGCCATAAAAATGGCATTGGCATGCAGAAATATAAAGATGTGCGTAAACCCACCAATCACCCTATCGATCCACGGCTTGTGCATCCCGTCTCTCTGGCAGTTGTAGTGCCTGCCCGCCCGCCCGCCCGCCCGCTCGTTTTGTCGGTTAGCTTAGGCATACGAAGTTCATTCCCAGTCTAAGATTAGACCGGATCGAGGGTTGCGGCAGTAGGATCGACAGCACGCAGAGGTAGACCCGACCGATCCCCGGCTTACGCATCCCGCCCCTCTGGCTGGCTGAGCGCCCGCACGCTCGTTCCGTGAGTTGACTTAGGTAAACGGAGTTCATTCCCAGTCTAAGCATACAGAGTTCATTCCTGGTCTAAGATCGGACTGGACCGAGGGTTACGGTAGCACATGCTGGGCTCGGGCATGTGCTGGTGCCGTATTTTTCTTCATCGGGGTACCATCGTCGGAGAACCTGACCGGCGGTATTGGGCTTCCGACAATCGGGGGTCCGGGGGGTGTGCGCACATGTTGTGCGATGGGTGCTGGTACTTGGCCCTTATATTGGCCCCCTATCCCTCATCAAACCTCAAGAACTCACACCCCCTTAAAGCGCATTTGAGATTTTACAAGGACTTGCCAGTACCATTAAAGTGTCTGAATGGGGATCCTTTTTCAAATAGTCGCAAAAATCTTGGCCACTACACTTCGATTTAGCACAATTTTTTTGGCTGCCAATCATCGAATACCCCAAAATCACGTCAGTTTCTGGCCAAAACTCTTCTGACGAAATAAAAATCTAGCCTCAAAAGTTTAAAAATCTTGAGCTAGCAAACGAGTCTCGGTCCCATGAAATCCACGTGAGCTTAATGACCATTGTAGAATTCAAGCCATAAAATGGCATGACAAGCAGAATATAAGATGTCCAAACCCACCACCACTCCTTTCTGCATCGCAACGGCTGCGATCCCGTCATCTTAGCCGGCATAGTGCCGGCCCACTCGACGTGACCTGTGGCTAGCATACGCTACGCCGTCTAAGACAGACCAACCGATGGGTTGCAGTAGCAGGATCGGTAGCACGCAGAGGGGACCGGCCGATCCCCGGCTTGCGCATCCCGCCCCTCTGGCCGACTGAGCGCCCCCGCGCTCGTTTCGTGGGTTGACTTAGGCATACGGAGTTCATTCCCAGTCTAAGATCAGACCAGACCAAGGGTTGTGGCAGCACATGCTGGGGTCAAGCATGTGCTGGTGCCACATTTTTCTTCACCGGGGCACCGTCGCCAAAGAACCTGATCGACAATATTGGGGTTCCGATGACCGAGGGGGCCAGGGGGGTGTGCGCACATGATGTGCGATGGGTGCTAGTACTTGGCCCTTATATTGGCCCCTTATCCCTCATCAAACCTCGAGAACTCACCCCCCTTAAAGAGCATTTGAGATATTACAGGTTTGCTGCCAGTAGTTACTAAAGTGTCTAAAATGGGGGTACTTTTTTCGAATGGTCACAAAATCTTGTACAGTCTGAGTTTTTAGCTGAATTTTTTTTTGCAAGCCAAAAAAAATACAAGGATCACGTCTACCAAGTTTGGGGCCAAAACTCCTTTCGAAAAAATTTTAAAAAATCCTGAACCGCAAAAAAGTTTCAAAAATCATGAAAAATAGAAAACGAGTCGTCTTGCCATGGAACTTCACGTGAGGCTTAAGGGACCATTATATGAATTTACAAGCCATAAAAATGGCATTGGCACGTAGAAATATGAAGATGTGCCTAAACCCACGTACCACCCTATCGATCATCGACTTGCGCATCTCGTCTCTCTGGCCGACGTAGTGCCCGCCCACCCGCTTGTTTCATCGGTTGGCTTAGGCATATGGAGTTCATTCCTAGTCTAAGATCAGACCGGACCGAGGGTTGTTGTAGCAGGATCGGCACCACACAGAGGGGGACCCGACCGATCCCCGGCTTACACATCCCGCCCCTCTGGCCGACTGAGCGCCCGCACGCTTGTTTCGTGGGTTGACTTAGGCATACGAAGTTCATTCCCAGTCTAAGATCGGACCAGACCGAGGGTTGTGGCAGCACTTGCTGGAATCAGGCATGTGTCGGTGCCGTATTTTTCCTCGTCGGGGCACCATCACCGGACAACCTTACCGGCGGTAATGGGGTTCCAACGTTCGGGGGGGCCGAGGGGTGTGCGCACATGATGTGCGATGGGTGCTGGTACTTGGCCCTTATATTGGCCCCTTATCCCTCATCAAACCTCCAGGAGTCACACCCCCATAAAGAGAATTTGAGATTTTATAGGTTTGCTGCCAGTAGCCATTAAAGTGTCTAAAATGGGGACACTTTTTTCAAATGGTCACAAATCTTGTACACTTCGAGTTTTTAGCTGAATTTTTTTATGCATGCCAAAAAAAAAAGAGGCATCATGTCTACCAAGTTTGGGGCCAAAACTCCTTCCGAAAAAATTTTAAAAAATCCCAAACCATAAAAAGTTTCAAAAATCATGAAAAATACAAAACGAGTTGTCTTGCCATGAAACTTCACGTGAAGGCTTAAGGGACCATTGTATGAATTTACGAGCCATAAAAATGGCATTGGCATGAAGAAATATGAAGATGTGCCTAAACCCAGCTACCATCCTATCGATCCACGGCTTACGCATCCCGTCTCTCTGGCCGACGTAGTGCCCGCCCGCCCGCTCGCTCGTTTTGTCGATTGGCTTAGGTATACGGAGTGCATTCCCAGTCTAAGGTCAGATCGGACTGAGGGTTGCGGCAGCAGGATCGACAGCACCCAGAAGGGGTCACGGTCGATCCCCGGCTTGCGCATCCCGCCCTTCTGGCCGGCTGAGCGCCCGCACGCTCTTTTCGTGGGTTGACTTAGGCATACGGAGTTCATTCCCAGTCTAAGCATATGGAGTTCATTCCCAGTCTAAGATCGGACCGGACCAAGGGTTGTGGCAGCAGGATCGACAGCACGCAGAGGGGGACCCGACCGATCCCCGGCTTACACATCCCGCCCCTTTGGCCGACTGAGCACCCGCACGCTTGTTTCGTGGGTTGACTTAGGCATACGAAGTTCATTCCCAGTCTAAGATCGGACCAGACCGAGGGTTGTGGCAGCATTTGCTGGAATCGGGCATGTGTCGGTGCTGTATTTTTCCTCGTCGGGGCACCATCGTCGGACAACCTTACCGACGGTAACTGGGTTTCGGCGTTCGGGGGGGCCGGGGGGGTGTGCGCACATGATGTGCGATGGGTGCTGGTACTTTGCCCTTATATTGGCCCCCTATCCCTCATCAAACCTCCAGAAGTCACACCCCCTTAAAGTGAATTTGAGATTTTATAGGTTTGCTTCCAGTAGCCATTAAAGTGTCTAAAATGGGGACACTTTTTTCAAATTGTCACAAATCTTGTACACTTCGAGTTTTTAGCTGAATTTTTTTGTGCATGCCAACAAAAAAAGAAGGATCATGTCTACCAAGTTTGGGGCCAAAACACCTTCCAAAAAAATTTTAAAAAATCCCGAACCGTAAAATGTTTCAAAAATCATGAAAAATAAAAAACGAGTCGTCTTGCCATGAAACTTCACGTGAAGGTTTAAGGGACCATTGTATGAATTTACAAGCCATAAAAATGGCATTGGCATGAAGAAATATGAAGATGTGCCTAAACCCACCTACCACCCTATCGATCCACGGCTTACGCATCCCGTCTCTCTGGCCGACGTAGTGCCCGCCCGCCCACCCGCTTGTTTCATCGGTTGGTTTAGGTATACGTAGTTCATTCCCAGTCTAAGGTCAGATCAGACTGAGGATTGCGATAGTAGGATCGGCAGCACCCAGAAGGGGTCGCGGTCGATCCTCGGCTTGCGCATCCCTCCCCTCTGGCCTGCTGAGCGCCCGCACCCTCGTTTCGTAGGTTGACTTAGGCATACAGAGTTCATTCCCAGTCTAAGCATATGGAGTTCATTCCCAGTCTAAGATCGGATCGAACCGAGGTTTACGGCAGCACATGCTGCACTCGGGTATGTGCTGGTGTCGTATTTTTTTCATCGGGGCATCCCATCTCTCTGGCCGGCGTAATGCCCGCCCGCCCCCTCACCCGCTCGTTTCATCGGTTGGCTTAGGCATACAGAGTTCATTCCAAGTCTAAGATCAGACTGGACCGAGAGTTGCCACACCAGAATCGACAGCACACAGAGGGAGACCCGGCCGTTCCCTGACTTACGCATCCCCCCCTCTGGCCGGCTGAGCGCCCGCACGCTCGTTTCGTGGGTTGACTTAGGCATACGGAGTTCATTCCCAGTCTAAGCATACAGAGTCCATTCCCAGTCTAAGATCGGACCGGACCGAGGGTTGCAGCAGCACATGCTGGGCTCGGGCGTGTGCTGGTGTCGTATTTTTCTTCGTCGGGGCACCATCGCTGGAGCATCGTCGGAGAACTTGACCGGCGGCATTGAGGTTTAGATGATCGGGGGGGCCGAGGGGGTGTGCACACATGATGTGCGTTGGGTGCTGTTACTTGGCCCTTATATTGGCCCCCTATCCCTCATCAAACCTCTAGAACTCGCACCCCCTTAAAGAGCATTTGAGATTTTACAGGTTTGCTGCCAATAGCAATTAAAGTGTTTGAAATGGGGACACTTTTTTCAAATGGTCAAAAAATCTTGTACACTTTAAGTTTTTAGCTAATTTTTTTTGTGCACGCCAAAAAAAATACAAGGATCATGTCTACCACGTTTGGGGCCAAAAATCCTTCTGAAAAAATTTTAAAAAATCTCGAATCGTAAAAAGTTTGGAAAATCGTGAAAAATAGAAAACGAGTCGTCTTGCCATGAAACTTAACGTGAAGGCTTAAGGGACCACTGTATGAATTTACAAGCCATAAAAATGGCATTGGCACGTAGAAATATGAAGATGTGCCTAAACCCACCTACCAGCCTATCGATCCACAGCTTGCGCATCTTGTCTCTCTGGTCGGCGTAGTGCCCGCCCACCTACTTGCCCGGCCGTTTCGTCAGTTGACTTAGGCATACGGAGTTCATTCCCAGCCTAAGATTGGACTGGACCGAGGGTTACGGTAGCGAGATTGACAGAACCGTTTAGAGCGGACCCCGATCGATCCGTCGGACCTTGTGCATCCCGGCCCTCTCTGGCTGGCTGAGTGCCCACCAGCTCGTTTCGTGGGTGTTGACTTAGGCCATACGGAGTTCATTCCCAGTCTAAGCATACGGAGTTCATTCCCAGTCTAAGATTGGACTGGATCGAGGGTTGCGACAGCACATGCTGGGCTCGGGCATGTGCTAGTGCCTTATTTTTCTTCGTCGGGGTACCAACGTCGGAGCATCACCGGAGAACCTGACCGACGGCATTGGGGTTCCGGCGATCGGGGGGGCCGAGGGAGGGTGTGAGCACATAATGTACGATTGGTGTGGGTACTTGGCCCTTTTATTGGCCCCCTATCCCTCATCAAACCTCAAGAACTCACACCCCCTTAAAGAGCATTTGAGATTTTACAGGTTTGCTGCCAGTAGCCATTAAAGTGTCTGAAATGGGGACACTTTTTCAAATGGTCACAAAAATCTTGTACACTTCGAGTTCTTTGCTGAATTTTTTTTTGCATGCCAGCAAAAATACAAGGATCACGTCCACCAAGTTTTCGGCCAAAACTCCTTTCGAAAAAATTTTAAAAAATCCCGAACCGCAAAAAGTTTCAAAAATCATGAAAAATAAAAAACGAGTCATCTTGCCATGAAACTTCACGTGAAGGCTTAAGGGACCATTGTATGAATTTACAAGCCATAAAAATAGTATTGGCACGCAGAAATATAAAGATGTGCCTAAACCAACCTACCACCCTATCGATCCACGGCTTGCGCATCCCGTCTCTCTGGCCGGCGTAGTGCCCGCCCGCCCGTTCGTTTTGTCGGTTGGCTTACGCATACGAAGTTCATTCCCAGTCTAAGATCGGATCAGACTGAGGGTTATGGTAGTAGGATCGACAGCACGCAGAGGGGGACCTGATCGATCCCCAACTTGCGCATCCTGCCCCTCTGGTCGGCTGAACGCCCGCACGTTCATTTCGTGGGTTGACTTAGGCATACAGAGTTCATTCCCAGTCTAAGCATACGGAGTTCATTCCCAGTCTAAGATCGGACTGGACCAAGGGTTGAGACAGCACATGCTGGGCTCGAGCATGTGCTGGTGTCGTATTTTTCTTCATCGAGGCACCATCGTTGGAGCATCATCGGAGAACCTGACCGGCGGCATTGGGGTTCTGGCGATCAGAGGGCCCGGAGGGGTGTGCACACATGATGTTCGATGGGTGCTGGTACTTGGCCCTTATATTGGCCCCCTATCCCTCATCAAACCTCGAGAACTCACACTCCCTTAAAGAGCATTTGAGATTTTACAGGTTTGCTGCCAGTAGCCATTAAAGTGTCTGAAATGGGGACACTTTTTTCAAATGGTCACAAAATCTTGTACACTTTGATTTTTTAGCTGAATTTTTTTATACATGCCAATAAAAATACATGGATTACGTCTACCATGTTTGGGGTTCCGACGATCGGGGGGGCAGAGGGGTGTGCGCACATGATGTGTGATGGGTGCTGGTACTTGGCCCTTATATTGGCCCCCTATCCCTCATCAAACCTCGAGAACTCACACCCCCTTAAAGAGCATTTGAGATTTTATAGGTTTGCTGCCAGTAGCCAGTAAAGTGTCTAAAATGGGGACACTTTTTTCAAATGGTCACAAAATCTTGTACACTTCGAGTTTTTAGCTGAATGTTTTTGTGCATGCCAACAAAAATACATGGATCACGTCTACCAAGTTTGGGTCCAAAACTCCTTCCGAAAAAATTTTAAAAAATCCCGAACCGAAAAAAGTTTTCAAAATCGTGGAAAATAGAAAACGAGTCGTCTTGCTATGAAACTTCACGTGAAGGCTTAAGGGACCATTGTATGAATTTACAAGCCATAAAAATGGCATTGGCACATACAAATATGAAGATGTGCCAAAACCCACCTATCGCCCTATCGATCCATGGCTTGCGCATCCCGTCTCTCTGGCCGACGTAGTGCCCGCCCGCTCGCCCGCTCGTTTCGTCGGTTGGCTTAGGCATACAGGTTCATTCCCAGTCTAAGATCGAACCGGATCAAGGATTGTGACAGTAGGATCGGGAGCATGCAGATGGGGATCTGGCCGATCCTCGGCTTGCGCATCCCGCCCCTTTGGCCGGCTGAGCGCACCCAGGCTCGTTCCGTGGGTTGACTTACGCATACGGAGTTCATTCCCAGTCTAAGCATACGAAGTTCATTCCTAGTCTAAGATCGGACCGGAACAAGGGTTACGGCAGCACATCCTAGGCTCGGGCATGTGCTGGTGCCCCATTTTTCTTCATCGGGGCACCATCACTGGAGCATCGGCATTAGGGTTTCGATGATCGGGGGGCAGGGGGGTTTGCGCACATGATGTGCGATGGGTGCTGGTACTTGGCCCTTCTATTGGCCCCTTATCCCTCATCAAACCTCGAGAACTCACACCCCCTTAAAGAGCATTTCAGATTTTACAGGTTTTCTGCCAGTAGCCATTAAAGTGTCTGAAATGGGAACACTTTTTTCAAATGGTCACAAAATCTTGTACACTTTGAGTTTTTAGTTGAATTTTTTGTGCAAGCCAACAAAAATACAAGGATCACGTCTACCAAGTTTGGGGGCAAAACTCCTTCTGAAAGAATTTTAAAAAATCTTGAACTGCAAAAAGGATCAAAAATCTTGAAAAATAAAAAACAAATCATCTTGCCATGAAACTTGACGTGAAGGCTTAAGGGACCATTGTATGAATTTACAAGCCATAAAAATGGCATTGGCACATACAAATATGAAGATGTGCCAAAACCCACCTATCGCCCTATCGATCCATGGCTTGCGCATCCCGTCTCTCTGGCCGACGTAGTGCCCGCCCGCCCACCCGCTCATTTCATCGGTTGGCTTAGGCATACGGAGTTCTTTCCCAATCTAAGATAGGACAGGACTGAGGGTTGCGACAGCACGCAAAGGGGGACCCGACCGATCCCTGGCTTGCGTATCTCGTCCCTCTGGCCGGTTGAGTGCCCGCACTCTCATTTCGTGGGTTGACTTACGCATACGAAGTTCATTCCCAGTCTAAGCATACGGAGTTCATTCCCAGTCTAAGACTAACGGCATTAGGGTTCCGACGATCGGGGGGCCTGGGGGTGTGCGCACAGGATGTGCGATGGGTGCTGGGACTTGGCCCTTATATTGGCCCCCTATCCCTCACCAAACCTCGAGAACTTGTACCCCCTTAAAGAGCTTTTGAGATTTTACAGGTTTGCTACCAGTAGCCATTAAAGTGTCTGAAATGGGGACACTTTTTTCAAATAGTCACAAAATCTTGTACACTTGGAGTTTTAGCTGAATTTTTTTGTGCATGCCAGCAAAAATACAAGGATCATGTCTACCAGGTTTGGGGCCAAAATTCCTTCTGACAAAATTTTAAAAAATCTCGAACCGTAAAAAGTTTCAAAAATCGTGAAAAATAGAAAAAGAGTCGTCTTGCCATGAAACTTCATGTGAAGGCTTAAGGGAGCATTGTATGAATTTACAAGCCATAAAAATGGCATTGGAACACAGAAAAATGTGAAGATGTGCCTAAACCCACCTACCACCCTATCGATCCACGGCTTGCGCATCCCGTCTCTCTGGCCGACGTAGTGCCTACCCGCCCGCCTGCCCGCTCGTTCCATCGGTTGGCTTAGGAGTATGGAGTTCATTCACAGTCTAAGATCATACCAGACTGAGGGTTGTGGTAGCAGGAACGCCAGCACGTGGAGGGGGACCCGACCGATCCCTGGCTTGCGCATCCCGCCTCTATGGCCGGCTGCGCGCCCGCACGCTCTTTTCGTGGGTTGACTTAGGCATACGGAGTTCATTCCCAGTCTAAGCATATGGAGTTCTTTCTTGGTCTCAGATCAGACCAGATCGAGGGTTGTGGTAGCACATGCTGGGCTCGGGCATGTGCTGGTGCCACATTTTTCTTCGCCGGGGCACCATTGCCAGAGCATTGCCGGAGAACCTGGCCGATGGCATTGGGGTTTCGACAATCGGAGGGGCCGGGGGGGTGTGCGCACATGATGTGTGATGGGTGCTGCTACTTGGCCCTTATATTGGCCCCCTATCCCTCATCAAACCTCAAGAAATCACACCCCCTTAAAGAGCATTTGAGATTTTACAGGTTTGCTGCCAGCAGCCATTAAAGTGTTTGAAATGGTGACACTTTTTTCAAATGGCCACAAAATCTTGTACACTTCGAGTTTTTAGCTGAAATTTTTTGTGCATGCCAACAAAAATACGAGGATCACATCTACCATGTTTGGGGCCAAAACTCCTTCCGAAAGAATTTTAAAAAATCCCGAACCGTAAAAAGTTTCAAAAATCATGAAAAATAGAAAACGAGTCGTCTTGCCATGAAACTTCTTGTGAAGGCTTAAGGGACCATTGTATGAATTTAAAAGCCATAAAAATGGCATTGGCACGAAAAAATATGAAGATGTGCTAAACCCACCTACCATCCTATCGATCCACGGCTTACGCATCCCATCTTTCTGGCCGGCGTAGTGCCCGCCCGCCCGCTCGTTTCGTTGGTTGGCTTAGGCATACGGAGTTCACTCCCAGTCTAAGATCGGACCGGACCGAGGGTTACAATAGCAGGATCGGTAGCATGCAGAGGGGACCTGGCTGATCCCCAACTTGCGCATCCTGCCCCTCTGGTCGGCTGAGCGCCCGTACGCTCGTTTCGTGGGTTGACTTTGGCATACGGAGTTCACTCCCAGTCGAAGCATATGGAGTGTCTTCCCAGTCTAAGATCGGATCAGATCGAGGGTTGTGGCAGCACATACTGGCCTCGGGCATGTGCTGGTGCCGCATTTTTCTTCGCCAGGGCACCATCACCAGAGCATCGTCGGAGAACCTTACCGGCGGCATTGGGGTTCCGGTGATCGGGGGGTCGGGGGGGTGTGCGCACATGATGTGCAATGGGTGATGGTAGTTGGCCCTTATATTGGCCCCCTATCCCTCATCAAACCTCGAGAACTCACAACCCCTTAAAGAGCATTTGAGATTTTATAGGTTTGCTGCCAGTAGCCATTAAAGTGTCTGAAATGGGGACACTTTTTTCAAATGGTCACAAAATCGTGTACACTTCGAGTTTTCAGTTGAATTTTTTTGTGCATGCCAACAAAAATACAAGGATCAGGTCTACCAAGTTTGGGACCAAAACTCCATTCGAAAAATTTTAAAAAATCCCAAACGATAAAAAGTTTCAAAAATCATGAAAAATAGAAAACGAGTCGTCTTGCCATGAAACTTCTTGTGAAGGCTTAAGGGACCATTGTATGAATTTAAAAGCCATAAAAATGGCATTGGCACAAAAAAATATGAAGATGTACTAAACCCACCTACCATCCTATCGATCCACGGCTTGCGGATCCCGTCTTTCTGGCCGGCGTTTGGGACCAAAACTCCTTTTGAAAAAATTTTAAAAAATCCCGAACCGCAAAAAGTTTTGAAAATCATGAAAAATTGAAAACGAGTCGTCTCGCCATGAAACTTCATGTGAAGGCTTATTGGACCATTGTATGAATTTACAAGCCATAAAAATGACATTGGCACACAGAAATATGAAGATGTGCCTAAACCCACCTACCACTTTTATCGATCCACGGCTTGCGCATCCCGTCTCTCTAGTCGGCGTAGTGCCCGCCTGCCCGCCCGCCCACTCGTTTCGTCGGTTGGCTTAGGCATACGGAGTTCATTCCCAGTCTAAGATCGGACCAGGCCGAGGGTTGCGGTAGCAGGATCTGTAGCACACAGAGGGGGACTCGGTCGATCTCCGGCTTGCGCATCCAGCCCCTCTGGCCAGCTAAGCGCCCGCACGCTCAATTCATGGGTTGACTTAGGCATACGGAGTTCATTCCCAGTCTAAGCATGCGAAGTTCATTCCCAATCTAAGATCAGATCGGACCGAAGGTTGCGACATCACATGCCGGGCTCGGGCATGTGCTGGTGCCGCATTTTTCTTCACCGAGGCACCGTCGCCGGAGCATCGTCGGAGAACCTTACCGACGGCATAGGGGTTCTGACGATCGGGGGGGCCGGGGGGTGTGCGCACATGATGTGCGATGGGTGCTGGTACTTGAGAACTCACACCCCCTTAAAGAGCATTTGAGATTTTACCTTGAGAACTCACACCCCCTTAAAGAGCATTTGAGATTTTACAGGTTTTCTGCCAGTAGCCATTAAATTGTCTGAAATGGGGACACTTTTTTCAAATGGTCACAAAATCTTGTACACTTCGAGTTTTTAGCTGAATTTTTTTGTGCATGCCAAAAAAAATACAAGGATCACGTCTACCAAGTTTGGGGCCAAAACTCCTTCCGAAAAAATTTTAAAAAATTCAGAACCGTAAAAAGTTTCAAAAATCGTGAAAAATAGAAAACAAGTCGTCTTGCCATGAAACTTCACATGAAGGCTTAAAGGGCCATTGTATGAATTTACAAGTCATAAAAATGGCATTGGCAAGCAGAAATATGAAGATGTGCCTAAACCCACCTACCACCCTATCGATCCACATCTTACGCATCCTGTCTCTCTGGCCGACGTAGTGCTCGCCCGTCCGCTCGTTTCGTCGGTTGGACTAGGCATACGGAGTTCATTCCCAACCTAAGATCGAACCGAACCAAGGGCTGCGGCAGCAAGATCAACAGCATGCAGAGGGGGACCCGGCCGATCCCCAGCTTGCGCATCCCGCCCCTCTAGGCGGTTGAGCGCCCGTACGCTCGTTTCTTAGGTTGACTTAGGTAAACGGAGTTCATTCCCAGTCTAAGCATACGGAGTTCATTCCCAGTCTAAGATCGGATCAGACCGAGGGTTGTAGCAGCACATGCTGGGCTCAGGCATGTGCTGGTACCGCATTTTTCTTCATCGGGGCACCATCGTTGGAGCATCACCGGAGAACCTGACCGACAGCATTGGGGTTCCGACGATCGGGGGGCCGGGGGGTGTGCGCACATGATGTGCAATGGGTGCTGGTACTTGGCCCTTATATTGGCCCCCTATCCCTCATCAAACCTCGAGAACTCACACCCCCTTAAAGAGCATTTGAGATTTTACAAGTTTGCTGCCAGTAGCCATTAAAGTGTCTGAAATGGGGACACTTTTTTCAAATGGTCACAAAACCTTGTACACTTCGAGCTTTTAGCTGAATTTTTTTGTGCATGCCAACAAAAATACAAGGATCATGTCTACCAAGTTTGGGGCCAAATCTCCTTCTGAAAAATTTTAAAAAATCCCAAACCGTAAAAAGTTTGGAAAATCGTAAAAAATAGAAAACGAGTCATCTTGCCATGAAACTCCACATGAAGGCTTAAGGGACCATTGTATGAATTTACAACCCATAAAAATGGCATTGGCATGCAGAAATATGAAGATGTGCCTAAACCCACCTACCACCCTATCGATCCACATGTTACGCATCCTGTCTCTCTGGCCGACGTAGTGCTCGCCCGTCCGCTCGTTTCGTCGGTTGGCCTAGGCATACGGAGTTCATTCCCAACCTAAGATCGAACCGAACCAAGGGTTGCGGCAGCAAGATCAACAGCATGCAGAGGGGGACCCGGCCGATCCCCAGCTTGCGCATCCCGCCCCTCTAGGCGGCTGAGCGCCCGTACGCTCGTTTCTTAGGTTGACTTAGGTAAACGGAGTTCATTCCCAGTCTAAGCATACGGAGTTCATTCCCAGTCTAAGATCAGACCAGACCGAAGGTTGCGATAGCACATGCTGGGCTCGGGCATGTGCTGGTGCCGTATTTTTCTTCATCGAGCCATCATCGTCGGAGAACCTGACTGGCGGCATTAGGGCTCCGACGATCGGGGGGGCCGGGGGGTGTGCGCACATGATGCGCGATGGGTGCTGGTATTGGCCCTTATATTGGCCCCCTATCCCTCATCAAACCTTGAGAAGTCACACTCCCTTAACGAGCATTTGAGATTTTACAGGTTTGCTGCCAGTAGCCATTAAAGTGTCTGAAATGGGAACACTTTTTTCAAATAGTCCCTAAATCTTATACACTTCGAGTTTTTAGCTGAAATTTTTTGTGCATGCCAACAAAAATACAAGGATCATGTCTATGAGGTTTGGGGCCAAAACTCCTTCTGAAAAAATTTTAAAAAATTCTGAATCGCAAAAAGTTTCAAAAAACATGAAAAATAAAAAACGAGTCGTCTTGCCATGAAACATCACGTGACATTGTATGAATTTACAAGCCATAAAAATGGCATTTGCACGTAGAAATATGAAGATGTGCCTAAACCCACCTACCACCCTATCGATCCACGGCTTGCGCATCCTGTCTCTTTGGCCGGCGTAGTGCCCGCCCGCCCACTCGTTTCATCGGTTGGCTTAGGCATACGGGGTTCATTCCCAATCTAAGATCGGACCCGGCTGAGGGTTACGGCAGCAGGATCGGCAGCACGCAGAGGAGGACCCGGCCGATCCCCAGCTTGCGCGTCCCACCCCTCTGGCCGGCTGAACGCCCGCACGCTCGTTTCGTGGCTTGACTTAGGCATATGGAGTTCATTCCCAGTCTAAGCATACAGAGTTCAGGTCCAGTCTAAGAGCGAACTTGACCGAGGGTTGTGGCAGCACATACTGGGCTCTGGCATGTGCTGGTGCCGCATTTTTCTTCGTTAAGGCACCATCGTCGGAGCATCGCCAAAGAACCTGACCGACGGCATTGGGGTTCCGACGATCGGGGGGGCCGGGGGGGTGTGCGCATATGATGCACGATGGGTGCTGGTACTTGGCCCTTATATTGGCCCCCTATCCCTCATCAAACCTCAAGAACTCACACTCCCTGAAAGAGCATTTGAGATTTTATAGGTTTGCTGCCAGTAGCCATTAAAGTGTCTGAAATGGGGACACTTTTTTCAAATGGTCACAAAATCTTGTACACTTTGAGTTTTTAGCTGAATTTTTTTTGCATGCCAACAAAAATACAAGGATCACGTCTACCAAGCTTGGAGCTAAAACTCCTTCCAAAAAAATTTTAAAAAATCTCGAACCGCAAAAGGTTTTGAAAATCATGAAAAATAGAAAACGAGTCGTCTTGCCATGAAACTTCACGTGAAGGCTTAAGGGACCATTGTATGAATTTACAAGCCATAAAAATGGCATTGGCACACAGAAATATGAAGATGTGCCTAAACCCACCTACCACCCTATCGATCCACGGCTTGCGCATCCCGTCTCTCTGGCCGGCGTAGCGACCCCCCGCCCGCTCGTTTCGTCGGTTGGCTGAGGCATACAGAGTTAATTCCCAGTCTAAGATCAGATCGGACCAAGGGTTGCGGTAGCAGAATCGACAGGAGGCAGAGGGGGACCTGGCCGATCCCCGGCTTGCGGATCCCACCCCTCTGGTCGACTGAGCACCCGCACTCTCGTTTCGTGGGTTGACTTAGGCATACGAAGTTCATTCCCAGTCTAAGATCGGATCAGACCGATGGTTGCGGTAGCACACGTTGGGCTCGAGCATGTGCTGGTGTTGCATTTTTTTTCGTCGGGGTACCATCGTCGGAGCATCGTCGGAGAACCTGACCGATGGCATTGGGGTTTCGACGATCGGGGGGGCCGGGGGGTGTGCAAACATGATGTGTGATGGATTGCGGTAGCAGGATCGACAGCATGCAGAGGGGGACCCAACCAATCCTCGGGATGCTCACTCATTTCGTGGGTTAACTTAGGCATACGGAGTTCATTCCCAGTCTAAGCATACGGAGTTCACTCGCAGTCTAAGATCGGACCGGACCGAAGGTTGTGGCAGCACATGTTGGGCTCGGGCGTGTGCTAGTGCCATATTTTTCTTCGCCGGGGCACCATCGTCGGAGCATCGCCGGAGAACCTGACGGGCGGCATTGGGGTTCCGACGATCGGGGGCGCCGGGGGGGTGTGCGCACATGATGTGCGATGGGTGCTGGTACTTGGCCCTTATATTGGCCCCCTATCCCTCATCAAACCTCGAGAACTCACACCCCCTTAAAGAGCATTTGAGATTTTACAGGTTTGCTACCAGTAGCAATTAAAGTGTCTGAAATGGGGACACTTTTTTCAAATTGTCACAAAATCTTGTACACTTCGAGTTTTTAGCTGAATTTTTTTATGCATGCCAACAAAAATATAAGGATCACGTCTAACAAGTTTGGGGCCAAAACTCCCTCTGAAAAAATTTTGAAAAATCCCGAACCGCAAAAAGTTTCAAAAATCGTGAAAAATAGAAAACGAGTCGTCTTGCCATGAAACTTCACGTGAAGGCTTAAAGGACCATTGTATGAATTTACAAGCCATAAAAATGGCGTTGGCACATAGAAATATGAAGATGTACCTAAACCCACCTACCACCCTATCGATCCACAACTTGCGCATCCCGTCTCTCTGGCCGGCGTAGTGCCCGTCCGCCCGTCTGCTCGTTTCATCGGTTGGCTTAGGCATACGGAGTTCATTTCCAGTCTAAGATTGGATCGGACTGAGGGTTGCGAAAATAGGATTGACAACACGTAGAGGGGGACCCGGCCGATCCCCGGCTTGCGCATCCCGCCTCTCCGACCGGCTTAGCGCCCGCACGCTCGTTTCGTGGGTTGACTTAGGCATACGGAGTTCATTCCCATTCTAAGCATAGGGAGTTCATTCCCAGTCTAAGATCGGACCGGACCGAGGGTTGCAGCAGCACATATTGGGCTCGGCCATGTGCTAGTGCCGCATTTTTCTTCGCTGGGGCACCATCACCGGAGCATCACCGGAGAACCTAACCGATGGCATTGGGGTTCTGACGATCGGGGGTTTCTGGGGGGGTGTGCGCACATGATGTGCGATGGGTGCTGGTACTTGGCCCTTATATTGGCCCCCTATCCCTCATCATAATTCAAGAACTCACACCCCCTTAAAGAGTATTTGAGATTTTACAGGTTTGCAGTCAGTAGCCATTAAAGTGTCTAAAATGGGGACACTTTTTTCAAATGGTCACAAAATCTTGTACACTTTGAGTTTTTAGCTGAATTGTTTTATGCATGCCAACAAAAATACAAGGATCATGTCTACCAAGTTTGGGGCAAAAACTCCTTCCGGAAAAATTTTAAAAAATCCCAAACCGTAAAAAGGTTTGAAAATCATGAAAAATAGAAAATGAGTCGTCTTGCCATGAAACTTCACGTGAAGGCTTAAGGGACCATTGTATGAGTTTACAAGTCATAAAAATGGCATTGGCAATAGAAATATTAAGATGTCCCCAAACCCACCTAACACCCTATCGATCCACGGCTTGTGCATCTCGTCTCTTCGGCCGGCGTAGTGCCCGCCCGCCCAGTCGTTTTGTCAGTTGGCTTATGCATACGGAGTTGATTCCCAGTCTAAGATTGGACCAGACCGAGGGTTGCGGCAGCAGGATTGGCAGTACACAGAGGGGGACCCGGCCAATCCCCGACTTGCGCATCCCGCCCCTCTGGCCGGCTGAGAGCCCGCACGCTCGTTTCGTGAGTTAACTTAGGCATACGGAGTTCATTCCCAGTCTAAGCATACGGAGTTCATTCCCGTCTAAGATCGGACTGGACTGAGGGTTGCGGCAGCACATCCTGGGCTCGGGCATGTGCTGGTACCATATTTTTCTTCGTCGAGGCACCATCACCGGAGCATCGTCGGAGAACCTGACCGGTGGCATTGGGGTTCCGACGATCGGGGGGGCCGGGGGGGTGTGCGCACATGATGTGCGATGGGTGCTGGTACTTGGCCCATATATTGGCCCCCTATCCTTCATCAAACCTTGAGAACTCACACCCCCTTAAAGAGCATTTGAGATTTTACAGGTTTGCTGCCAATAGCCATTAAAGTGTCTGAAATGGGGACACTTTTTTCAAATGATCACAAAATCTTGTACACTTCGAGTTCTTAGCTGAATTTTTTTATGCATGCCAAAAAAAATACAAGGATCACATCTACCAAGTTTGGGACCAAAAATCCTTCTGAAAAAATTTAAAAAAATCCCGAATCGCAAAAAGTTTCAAAAATCATGAAAAATTGAAAACGAGTGTCTTGCCATGAAACTTCACGTGAAGGCTTAAGGGACCATTGTATGAATTTACAAGCCATAAAAATGGCATTGGCACATAGAAATATGAAGATGTGCCTAAACCCACGTACCACCCTATCGATCCACGGCTTGCGCATACCGTCTCTCTGGCCGATGCAGTACCCGCTCGCCCGCCCGCTTGTGTCGTCGGTTGGCTTAGGCATACGGAGTTGATTCCCAGTCTAAGATCGGATTGGAGGGTTGCAGCAACAGAATCGACAGCACGTAAAGGGGGACCCAGTCGATCCTCGGCTTGCGCATCCCCCGCTCTGGCCAGCTGAGCGCCTGCACGCTCGTTTCGTGATTTGACTTAGGCATACGGAGTTCATTCCCAGTCTAAGATTGGATCGCACTGAGGGTTGCAGCAGCACATGCTGGTCTCAGGCATGTGCTGGTGCCACATTTTTCTTCGTCGGGGCACCATCGCTGGAGCGTCGCAGGAGAGCCTGACCGACGGCATTGGGGTTTCGATGATTGGAGGGGCCGGGGGGTGTGCGCAGATGATGTGTGATGGGTGCTGGTACTTGGCCCTTATATTGGCCCCTTATCCCTTATCAAACCTCGAGAACTCGCACCCCCTTAAAGAGCATTTGAGATTTTACAGGTTTGCTGGCAGTAGCCATTAAAGTGTCTGAAATGGGGACACATTTTTCAAATGGTCACAAAATCTTGTACACTTCGAGTTTTTAGCTGAATTTTTTTGTGCATGCCAAAAAAAATACAAGGGTCATGTCTACCAAGTTTGGGGCCAAAACTCCTACCGAAAAAATTTTAAAAAATCTGAAACCGCAGAAAGTTTCGTAAATCATGAAAAATAGAAAACGAGTCGTCTTGCCATGAAACTTCACGTGAGGGCTTAAGGGACCATTGTAAGAATTTACAACCCATAAAAATGGCATTGGCATGCAGAAATATGAAGATGTGCTCAAACCCACCTACACCCTACCGATCCACGGCTTGCGCATCCCGTCTCTCTGGTCGGCGTAGTGCTCGCCCGCCCGCCCGCTCGTTTCGTCGGTTGGCTTAGTCATACGGAGTTCATTCCCAATCTAAGATTGGACCAGACTGAGGGTTGCGGCAGTAGGATCGGCAGCACGCACAGGGGGACTCGACCGATCCCCAGCTTGCGCATCTCGCCCCTTTGGCCGGCTGAGCGCCCGTACGCTCGTTTCATGGGTTGACTTAGGCATACGGAGTTTATTCCCAGTCTAAGCATATGGAGTTGATTCCCAATCTAAGATCGGACTGGACCGAGGGTTGCAACAGCACATGCTGGGCTCAGGCATGTGCTGGTGCTGCATTTTTCTTCGTCGGGGCACCATCGTCGGAGAACCTGATCGAAGGCTTTGGGATTCCGGCGATCGGGGGGGTCGGGGGGGTGTGCGCACATGATCTGCGATGGGTGCTGGTACTTGGCCCTTATATTGGCCCCCTATCCCTCATCAAACCTGGAGAACTCACACCCCCTTAAAGAGCATTTGAGATTTTACAGGCTTGTTGCCAGTAGCAATTAAAGTGTCTGAAATGGGAATACTTTTTTCAAATGGTCACAAAATCTTGTACACTTCAATTTTTTAGCTGAATTTTTTTGTGCATGCCAACAAAAATACAAGGATCATGTCTACCAAGTTTGCGGCCAAAACTCCTTCCGAAAAAATTTTAAAAAATCTCGAACCTCAAAAAGTTTTAAAAATCGTGAAAAATAGAAAACGAGTCGTCTTGCCGTGAAACTTCACGTGAAGGCTTAAGGGACCATTGTATGAATTTACAAGTCATAAAAATGGCATTGGCACATAGAAATATGAAGATGTGCCTAAACCCACCTACCACCCTATCGATCCACGGCTTGCACATCCCGTCTCTCTAGCCGGCATAGTGCCCACCTGCCCGCCCGCTCGTTTCGTTGGTTGGCTTAGCCATACGGAGTTCAATCCTAGTATAAGATCGGACCGGACCGAGGGTTGCGGCAGCAGGATCGGAAACATGCAGAGGGGGACCCAACCGATCCTCGGCTTGCGCATCTCGCCGCACTGGCCAGCTGAGCGCCCGCACGCTCGTTTCATGGGTTGACTTAGGCATACGGAGTTCATTCCCAGTCTAAGCATACGGAGTTCATTCTCAGTCTAAGATCAGACCAGATCAAGGGTTACGACGGCACATGCTGGAATCAGGCATGTGCTGCTGCTGCATTTTTCTTCGCTGGGGCACCATTGCCGGAGCATCGTTAGAGAACCTGACCGTCGGCATTGGGGTTCCGACGATTGGGGGGCTGGGGGGTGTGCGCACATGATGTGCGATGGGTGCTGGTACTTGGCCCTTATGTTGGCCCCCTATCGCTCATCAAACCTCGAGAACTCACACCCCCTTAAAGAGCATTTGAGATTTTACAGGTTTGCTGCCAGTAGCTATTAAAGTGTCTAAAATGGGGATACTTTTTTCAAATGGTCACAAAATCTTGTACACTTCGATTTTTTAGCTGAATTTTTTTGTGCATACCAAAAAAAATACAAGGATCACGTCTACCAAGTTTGGGGCCAAAAATCCTACCGAAAAAATTTTAAAAAATCCAGAACCGCAAAAAGTTTTGTAAATCATGAAAAATAGAAAACGAGTCGTCTTGCCATGAAACTTCACGTGAGGGCTTAAGGGACCATTGTAAGAATTTACAAGCCATAAAAATGGCATTGGCATGCAGAAATATGAAGATGTGCTTAAACCCACCTACCATCCTACCGATCCACGGCTTGCGCATCCCGTCTCTCTCGCTGACGTAGTGCTCGCCCGCCCGCCCGCTCGTTTCGTCGATTGGCTTAGTCATACGGAGTTCATTCCCAATCTAAGATTGGACCAGATAGAGGGTTGCGGCAGTAGGATCGGTAGCATGCACAAGGGGACCTGACCGATCCCCAGCTTGCGCATCCCACCCCTCTGGCCGGCTGAACGCCCGTACGCTCGTTTCATAGGTTGACTTAGGCATACGGAGTTTATTCCCCGTCTAAGCATACGAAGTTCATTCCCAGTCTAAGATCGGACCAGACCGAGGGTTGCGACAGCACATGCTGGGCTCGAGCATGTGCTGGTGCCTCATTTTTCTTCGTCAGGGCACTATCGTCAGAGCATCATCGGAGACCCTGACCGGTGGCATTGGGGTTCCGACGATCGGGGGGGCCGGGGGGCTGTGCGCACATGATGTGCGATGGGTGCTGGTACTTGGCCCTTATATTGGCCCACTATCCCTCATCAAACCTCGAGAACTCACACCCCCTTAAAGAGCTTTTGAGATTTTACAGGTTTGCTGCCAGTAGCCATTAAAGTGTCTGAAAAGGGGACACTCTGTTCAAATGGTCACAAAATCTTGTACACTTCGAGTTTTTAGCTGAATTTTTTTATGCATGCCAACAAAAATACAAGGATCATGTCTACAAAGTTTGGGGCCAAAACTCCTTTCAAAAAAATTTTAAAAAACCCCAAACCTTAAAAAGTTTTGAAAATCGTGAAAAATAGAAAACGAGTCGTCTTGCCATGAAACTTCAAGTGATGGGTCAAGGGACCATTGTATGAATTTACAAGCCATAAAAATTGCATTGGCATGCTGAAATATGAAGATGTGTCTAAACCCACCTACCACCTTATTGATCCACGACTTGCGCATCCCGTCTCTTTAGCCAACGTAGTGCCCGCCCGCCTGCCCGTCCACTCGTTTCATCGGTTGGCTTAGGCATACGGAGTTTATTACCAGTCTAAGATTGGACCAAATCGAGGGTTACGGCAGCAGGATCGACAGCACACAGAGAGGGACCCGGTCGATCCCCAGCTTGCGCATCCCGCCCCTCTGGCCGACTGAGCACCCGCACGCTCGTTTCGTGGGTTGACTTAGGCATACGGAGTTCATTCCCAGTCTAAGCATACGAAGTTCATTCCCAGTCTAAGATCGGACCAGACTGAGGGTTGCGGTAGATCATGCTGGGCTCGGGCATGTGCTGGTGCCACATTTTTCTTCATCGGGGCACCATCACCGAAGCATCATCGGAGAACCTGACCGGCGGCATTGGGGTTCCGACGATCGGGGGGGCCGGGGGGTGTGCGCACATGATGTGCGATGGGTGCTGGTACTTAACCTTATATTGGCCCGCTATCCATCATCAAACCTTGAGAACTCACACCCCCTTCAAGAGCATTTGAGATTTTACAGGTTTGCTGCCAATAGCCATTAAAGTGTCTGAAATGGGGACACTTTTTTCAAATGGTCACAAAATCTTGTACACTTCGAGTTTTTAGCTGAATTTTTTTGTGCATGCCAACATAAATACAAGGATCACATATCTACCAAGTTTGGGGCCAAAAGCTCCTTTCAAAAAAATTTTAAAAAATCTCGAACCATAAAATGTTTCAAAAATTGTGAAAAATAGAAAACGGGTCATCTTGCTATGAAACTCCACGTGAAGGCTTAAAGGACCATTGTATGAATTTACAAGCCATAAAAATGGTATTGGCATGCAGAAATATGGAGACGTGCCAAAACCCACCTATCACCCTATCGATCCACGGCTTGCGCATCTCGTCTCTCTGGCCGACGTATCGCCCGCCCGCCCACCCGCTCGTTTCGTCGGTTGGCTTAGGCATATGGAGTTCATTCCCAATCTAAGATGGGCTGATCCCCGGCTTGCGCATCCCGCCCCTCTGGTCGGCTGAGCGCCCGCATGCTTATTTCGTAGGTTGACTTAGGCATATGGAGTTCATTCTCAATCTAAGCATATGGAGTTCATTCCCAGCCTAAGATCAGATCGGACCGAGGGTTGTGGCAGCACATGCTAGGCTCGGCCATGTACTGGTGCCGTATTTTTCTTTGCTGGGGCACCATCACCGGAGCATCACCCTAGAACCTGATCGACGGCTTTGGGGTTTCGGCGATCGGGGGGTCGGGGGGTGTGCGCACATGATGTGCGATGGGTGTTGGTACTTAGCCCTTATTTTGGCCCTCTGTCCCTTATCAAACCTCAAGAACTCACACCCCTTAAAGAGCATTTGAGATTTTACAGGTTTGCTGCCAGTAGCCATTAAAGTGTCTGAAATGGGGACTATTTTTTCAAATGGTCACAAAATCTTGTGCACTTCGGGTTCTTAGCTGAATTGTTTTGTGCATGCCAACAAAAATACAAGGATCATGTCTACCAATTTGGGGCCAAAACGCCCTCCGAAAAAATTTAAAAAAATCTCGATGTGCAAAAAGTTTCAAAAATTGTGAAAAATAGAAAAGAAGTCATCTTGCCATGAAACTTCACGTGAAGGCTTCAGGGACCATTGTATGAATTTACAAGCCATAAAAATGGCATTGGCATGTACTGGTGCCACATTTTTCTTCATCGGGGCACCATCACCGAAGCATCGTCGAAGAACCTGACCGGCAGCATTGGGGTTCTGACGATCGGGGGGGCTGGGGGGTGTGCGCACATGATGTGCGATGGGTGCTGGTACTTGGCCCTTATATTGGCCCACTATCCATCATCAAACCTTGAGAACTCACACCCCTTTAAAGAGCATTTGAGATTTTACAGGTTTGCTGCCAGTAGCCATTAAAGTGTCTAAAATGCGGACATTTTTTTCAAATGGTCACAAAATCTTGTACACTTTGAGGTTTTAGCTGAATGTTTTTGTGCATGCCAACAAAAATACAAGGATCACGTCTACCAAGTTTGGGGCCAAAAATCGTTTCGAAAAAATTATAAAAAATCTCGAACCATAAAAAGTTTCAAAAATCGTGAAAAATTGAAAACGAGTCGTCTTGCCATGAAACTTCACGTGAAGGCTTAAGGGACCGTTGTATGAATTTACAAGCAATAAAAATGGCATTGGCACGTAGAAATATGAAGATGTGCCTAAACCCACCGACCACCCTATCGATCTACAGCTTGCGCATCCTGTCTTTCTGGCCGACATAGTGCCTGCGCGCCCGCCCGCCCACTCGTTTCATCGGTTGGCTTAGGCATACGGAGTTAATTTCCAGTCTAAGATCGGATCGAATCGAGGGTTGTGGCAGCAAGATCGGCAGCACACAGAGGGGGACCCGGTCGATTCCCGACTTGCGCATCCCGCCCCTCTGGACGGCTGAGCGCCCGCACGCTCGTTTCATTGGTTGACTTAGGCATACAGAGTTCATTTCTAGTCTAAGCATACGGAGTTCATTCCCAGTCTAAGATCGGACCAGACCGAGGGTTATGGTAGCACATGCTGGGCTAGGGCATGTGCTGGTGCCATTTTTTTCTTCGTCGAGGCACCATCATCGGAGCGTCGTCGGAGAACCTGACTGGCGGCATTGGGATTCTGGCGATCGGAGGGCCTGGGGGGGTGTGCGCACATGATGTGCGATGCGTCCTGGTACTTGGCCCTTATATTGGCCCCCTATCCCTTATCAAACTTCGAGAACTCACACCCCTTTAAAGAGCATTTGAGATTTTATAGGCTTGCTGCCAGTAGCCATTAAAGTGTCTGAAATGGGGACACTTTTTTCAAATGGTCACAAAATGTTGTATACTTCGGGTTTTTAGCTGAATTTTTTTGTGCATGCCAACAAAAATAAAAGGATCACGTCTACGAAGTTTGAGGCCAAAACTCCTTTCGAAAAAATTTTAAAAAATATCAAACCGTAAAAAGTTTTCAAAATCGTGAAAAATAAAAAACGAGTCATCTTGCCAGGAAACTTCACGTGAAGGCTTAAGGGACCATTGTCTGAATCTAGAAGCCATAAAAATGGCATTGGCACATAGAAATATGAAGATGTGCCTAAACCCACCTACCACCCTATAGATCCACTACTTACGCATCTCGACTCTCTGGCCGACATAGTGCCCACCCGCCCACTCGTTTAATCGGTTAGCTTAGGCATACGGAGTTCATTCCCAGTCTAAGATCAGACCGAACCGAGGGTTACAGCAGCAGGATCGATAGCACGCAGAGGGGGACCTGACTGATCCCCGACTTGCGCATCTCGCCCCTCTAGCCGGCGGAGCGCCCGTACGCTCGTTTCGTGTGTTGCCTTAGGCATACGGAGTTCATTCCCAGTCTAAGATTGGATCAGACTGAGAGTTGTGATAACAGGATCGGTAGCACATAGAGAGGGACCCGATCGATCCCCGGCTTGCGCATCCCACCACTCTGGTCGGCTGAGCGCCCGCATGCTCGTTTCGTTGGTTGACTTAGGCATATGGAGTTCATTCCCAGTCTAAGCATACGGAGTTCATTCCTAGTCTAAGATCGGACCGGATGGAGGGTTGTGACAGCACATGCTGGGCTCGGGCATGTGCTGGTGGCACATTTTTCTTCGTCGGGGCACCATCGTCGGAGCATCGTCGGAGAACCTGATCGGCGACATTGGGGTTTCGACAATCGAGGGGGTCCGGGGGATGTGCGCACATGTTGTGCGATGGGTGCTGGTACTTGGCCCTTATATTGGGCCCCTATCCCTCATCAAACCTCGAGAACTCACACCCCCTTAAAGAGCATTTGAGATTTTACAGGTTTGCTACCAGTAGGCATTAAAGTGTCTGAAATGGGGACACTTTTTTCAAATGGTCACAAAATCTTGTACACTTCAAGTTTTTAGCTGAATTGTTTTGTGCACACCAAAAAAAATACAAGGATCAGGTTTACCAAGTTTGGGGCCAAAACTCCTTCTGAAAAAATTTTAAAAAATCCCGAACCGCAAAAAGTTTCGAAATCGTGGAAAATAGAAAACGAGTCGTCTTGCCATGAAACTTCACGTGAAGGCTTAAGGGACCATTGTATGAATTTACAAGCCATAAAAATGGCATTGGCATGCAGAAATATGAAGATGTGCCTAAACCCACCTACCACCCTATCGATCCACGACTTGTGCATCCCGTCTCTCTGGCCGACGGAGTGCCCGCCCTTCTGCCCGCCCACTCGTTTTGTCGGTTGGCTTAGGCATACGCAGTTCATTCCCAGTCTAAGATGGGACCAGACCGAGGGTTGTGGCAGCAAGATCGGCAGCACACAGAGGGGGGACCTGGCCGATCCCCGGCTTGCTCATCCCGCCCCTCTGGCCGGCTAAGCGCCTGCACGCTCGTTTCGTGGGTTGACTTAGCCATACGGAGTTCATTCCCAGTCTAAGCATACAGAGTTCATTCCTAGAATAAGATCAGACCAGACAGATGGTTGTGGTAGCACATGCTGAACTCGGGCATGTGCTGGTGCCACATTTTTCTTCGCCGGGGCACCATCGCCGGAGCATCACTAGAGAACCGGACCGATGGCATTAGGGTTCCTACGATCGGGGGGGCCGGGGGCGGTACGCACATGATGTGCGATTGGTGCTGGTACTTGGCCCTTATATTGGCCCCCTATCCCTCATCAAACCTTAAGAACTCACACCTCCTTGAAGAGCATTCGAGATTTTACAGGTTTGCTGCCAGTAGCCATTAAAGTGTCTGAAATGTGGACACTTTTTTCAAATGGTCACAAAAACTTGTACACTTCGAGTTTTTAGCTGAATTTTTTTGTGCATGCCAACAAAAATACAAGGATCACGTCTACCATGTTTGGGACCAAAACTCCTTTCGAAAAAATTTTTAAAAATCCCAAACCGCAAAAAGTTTTGAAAATCGTGAAAAATGGAAAACGAGTCGTCTTGCCATGAAACTTCACGTGAAGGCTTAAGGGACCATTGTATAAGCCATAGAAATGGCATTGGCATGCAGAAATATGTAGATGTGCCTAAACCAACCTACCACCCTATCGATCCACGGTTTGCGCATCCCGTCTCTCTGGTCGGGGTGCTGCCCGCCCGCCCGCCCGCTCGTTTCGTAGGTTGGCTTAGGCATACGGAGTTCATTCCCGGTCTAAGATTAGATCGGACCAAGGGTTGTGGCAGTAGGATCGGTAGCACACAGAGGGGGACCCGATCGATCCTCGACTGAGTGCCCGCACGCTCATTTCGTGGCTTGACTTAGGCATACGGAGTTCATTCCCAGTCTAAGATCGGATGGGACCAAGGGTTACGGCAGCACATGCTGGGCTCAGGCA
This sequence comes from Durio zibethinus, assembly GCF_002303985.1. The sequence continues at coordinate 17,960,523 of NW_019167926.1, read as the reverse complement.
TGTGCTGGAGTGGCATTTTTTTTCGTCGGGGCACCATCGCCCGAGCATCATCGGATAACTTGACCGGCGGCATCGGGGTTCCGGTGATCGGGGGGGCCGGAGGGTGTGTGCGCATGATGTGCGATGGGTGCTGGTACTTGGCCCTTATATTGGCCCCCTAACCCTCATCAAACCTCGAGAACTCACACCCCCTTAAAGAGCATTTGAGATTTTACAGGTTTGCTACCAGTAGCCATTAAAGTGTCTGAAATGGGGACACTTTTTTCAAATGGTCGCAAAATCTTGTACACTTCGAGTTTTTAGCTTATTTTTTTGTGCATGCCAACAAAAATACAAGGATCACGTCTACCGAGTTTGGGGCCAAAACTCCTTCCGAAAAATTTTAAAAAATCCCGAACCTCAAAAAGTTTCGAAAATCATGAAAAATAAAAAATGAGTCGTCTTGCCATGAAACTTCACGTGAAGGCTTAAGGGACCACTGTATGAATTTCCAAGCCATAAAAATGGCATTGGCACGTAGAAATATAAAGATGTGCCTAAACCCACCTACCACCCTATCGATCCACGGCTTGCGCATCCCGTCTCTCTGGTCAATGTAGTGCCTGCCCGCCCACCCGCCCGCTCGTTTCATCGGTTGGCTTAGGCATACGGAGTTCATTCCCAGTGTAAGATTGGACTAGACCGAGGGTTGCAGTAGCATGCAAAGGGGGACTCGACCGATCCCCGGCTTGCGTATCCCGCCCCTTTGGCCGGTTGAGCTCCCGCACGCTCGTTTCGTGGGTTTGACTTAGGCATACGGAGATCGGACCAGACCAAGGGTTGTGACACCACATGCTAGGCTCGAGCATGTGCTGGTGTCACATTTTTCTTCACCGGGGCAACATCGTAGGAGAATCGATGGAGAACCTGACCGGCGGCATTGGGGTTCCGGCGATATGGGGGCCGGGGGGTGTCCACACATGATTTGCGATGGGTGCTGATATTTGGCCCTTATATTGGCCCCCTATCCCTCATCAAACCTCGAGAACTCATACCCCCTTAAAGAGAATTTGAGATTTTACAGGTTTGCTGCCAGTAGCCATTAAAGTGTTTGAAATGGGGACCCTTTTTTCAAATCGTCACAAAATCTTATACACTTCGAGTTTTTAGCTGAAGTTTTTTGTGCATGCCAACAAAAATATAAGGATCACGTCTACCAAGTTTGGGCCCAAAAATCCTACCGAAAAAATTTTAAAAAATCCCACACCACAAAAAGTTTCAAAAATCGTGAAAAATAGAAAACAAGTCGTCTTTCCATGAAACTTCACGTGAAGGCTTAAGGGACCATTGTATGAATTTACAAGCCATAAAAATGGCATTGGCACATAGAAATATGAAGATGTGCCTAAACCCACCTACCACCATATCGATCCACGGCTTGCCCATCTCGTCTCTCTGGCTGGCATAGTGCCCACCCGCCCGCCCTCCCGCTCGTTTCGTCGGTTGGGTTAGGCATACGGATTTCATTCCCAGTCTAAGATGAGATTGGACTGAGGGTTGTGGTAGCAGGATCGGTAGCACGCAGAGGGGGACTCGAACGATCCCCGGCTTGCTCATCCCACCCCTCTGGGCGACTGAGCGCCCGCACACTCATTTCATGGGTTGACTTAGGCATACGGAGTTCATTCCCAATCCAAGCATACGGAGTTCATTCCCAGTCTATGATCAGACTAGACCGAGGGTTACGGCAGCACATGCTGGGCTCGGGCATGTGCTGGTGCCACATTTTTCTTTGTCGGGGCACCATCGTCGGAGAACCTGATCGGTGGCATTGAGGTTCCAACGATCGGGGGGGCCGGGGAGGGTGTGTGCACATGATGTGCGATGGGCACTGGGACTTGGCCCTTATATTGGGCCCCTATCCCTCATCAAACCTTGAGAACTCACACCCCCTTAAAGAGCATTTGAGATTTTACAGGTTTGGTGCCAGTAGCAATTAAAGAGTCTGAAATGGGGACACTTTTTTCAAATGGTCACAAAATCTTGTACACTTCGAGTTTTTAGCTGAAGTTTTTTGTGCATGCCAATAAAAATACAAGGATCACGTCTACCAAGTTTGGGGCCAAAAATCCTTTCAAAAAAATTTTAAAAAATCTGAAACTGCAAAAAGTTTCAAAAATCATGAAAACTAAAAAACGAGTCGTCTTGCCATGAAACTTCACATGAAGGCTTAAGGGACCATTGTATGAATTTACAAACCAGAAAAATGGCATTGGCACGTAGAAATATGAAGATGTGCCTAAACCCACCTACCACCCTATCGATCCACGGCTTGCGCATCCCGTCTCTATGGCCGACGTAGTGCTCGCCCGCCCGCCTGCTCGTTTCGTCGGTTGGCTTAGTCATACGGAGTTCATTTCCAATCTAAGATTGGACCAGACCAAGGGTTACGGCAGTAGGATCGGCAGCACACAGAAGGGGACTCGACCGATCTTCAGCTTGCGCATCCTACCCCTCTGGCCGACTGAGCGCCTGCACGCTCGTTTCATGGGTTGGCTTAGGCATACGAGGTTCATTCCCAGTCTAAGCATACACAGTTCATTCCCAGTCTAAGATCGGACCGGACCGAGGGTTACGACAGCACATGCTGGGCTCGGGCATGTGCTGGTGCCGCATTTTTCTTCGTTGGGGCACCATCATCGAAGAACCTGACCGATAGCATTAGGGTTTTGGCGATCGGGGGGGCCGAGGGGGTGTGCGTACTTGATGTGCAATAGGTGCTGGTACTTGGCCCTTATATTGGCCCCTTATCCTTCATCAAACCTTGAGAACTCACACCTCCTTAAAGAGCATTTGAGATTTTACAGGTTTGCTGCCAGTAGCCATTAAAGTGTCTGAAATGGGCACACTTTTTTCAAATGGTCACAAAATCTTGTACACTACGAGTTTTTAGCTGAATTTTTTATGCATGCCAACAAAAATACAAGGATCACGTCTACCAAGTTTGGGGCTAAAAATCCTTTCAAAAAAATTTTAAAAAATCTCGATCGGACCGGACCGAGGGTTACGACAGCACATGCTGGGCTCGGGCATGTGCTGGTCCCACATTTTTCTTCGTCGGGGCACCATTGTCGAAGAACCTGACCGGTGGCATTAGGGTTCCAGCGATCGGGGGGGCCGGGGAGGTGTGTGCACATGATGTGCGATGGGCGCTGGGCTTGGCCCTTATATTGGCCCCCTATCCCTCATCAAACCTTGAGAACTCACACCCCCTTAAAGAGCATTTGAGATTTTACAGGTTTGGTGCCAGTAGCAAATAAAGTGTCTGAAATGGGGACAATTTTTTCAAATGGTAACAAAATCTTGTACACTTCAAGTTTTTTGCTGAATTTTTTTGTGCATGCGAGCAAAAATAAAAGGATCACGTCTACCAAGTTTTGGGCCAAAACTCCTTCTGAAAAAATTTTAAAAAATCTCGAATCGCAAGAAGTTTCCAAAATTGTGAAAAATAGAAAACGAGTCGTCTTGCAATGAAACTTCACGTGAAGGCTTAAAGGACCATTGTATGAATTTTGAAGCCATAAAAATGGCATTGGCACACAAAAATATGAAGATGTGCCTAAACCCACCCACCACCCTATTGGTCCACGGCTTGCGCATCCCGTCTCTCTGGCCGGCGTAGTGCCCGCCCGCCCGCTCGTTTCGTCGGTTGGCTTAGGCATACGGAGTTCATTCCCAATCTAAGATAGGACCAGACCAAGGGTTGTGGCAGTAGGATCGGCAGCAGGTAGAGGGGGACCCGGTGGATCCCCGGCTTCCGCATCCTGCCCCTTTGGCCGGCTGAGCGCCCGCACGCTCGTTTCGTGTTTTGACTTAGGCATACGGAGTTCATTCCCAGTCTAAGCATACAGAGTTCAATTCCCAGTCTAAGATCGGACCAAACTGAGGGTTGCGATAGCACATGCTGGGCTCGGGCATGTACTGGTGCCACATTTTTCTTCGCCGGGGAACCATCGCTATAGCATCGCCGGAGAACCTGACCGACGGCATTGGGGTTCCGGCGATCGGGGGGCCGGGGGGGTGTGCGCACATGATGTGCAATGGGTGCTGGTACTTGGCCCTTATATTGGCCCCCTATCCCTCATCAAACCTCGAGAACTCACACCCCTTTAAAGAGCATTTGAGATTTTACAGGTTTGTTGCCAATAGCCATTAAAGTGTCTGAAATGGGCACACTTTTTCCAAATGGTCACAAAATCTTGTACACTTCGAGTTTTTAGCTGAATTTTTTGTGCATGCCAACAAAAATACAAGGATCACGTCTACCAAGTTTGGGGCCAAAAGACCTTTTGAAAAAATTTTAAAAAATCTCGAACCGTAAAAAGTTTCCAAAATCGTGAAAATAAAAAACGAGTCGTTTTGCCATGAAACTTCACGTGAAGGCTTATGGGACCATTGTACAAATTTACAAGCCATAAAAATGGCATTGGCACGCAAAAATATAAAGATGTGCCAAAACTCGCCTACCACCCTATCGATCCACAACTTGCGCATCCCGTCTCTCTGGCCGGCGTAGTGCCCGCCCGCCTGCCCGCCCGCTCGTTTCATTGCTTGGCTTAGGCACACGGAGTTCATTCCTAGTCTAAGATCAGACCGGACCGAGGGTTGCGGCAATAGGATCGGTAGCACATAGAGGGTGACTCGACCGATCCCCGGCTTACACATCCTACCCCTCTGGCCGGCTGAGCACCCGCACGCTCGTTTCGTGGGTTCACTTAGGCATACGGAGTTCATTCCCAGTCTAAGATCGGACCAGACTGAGGGTTGCGGCAGCACATGCTGGGCTTGGGCATGTGTTGGTGCAGCATTTTTCTTCGTCGGGGCACCATCGTCGGAGCACCGTCGGAGAACTTGACAGCAGTATGGGGTCCGGCGGATCAGGGGGCGCGGGCGGCTGTGCACACATATGTGTGATAGGTGCTGGTACTGGCCCGTATATTGGCCCACCTATCCGCTCATCAACCTCGAGAACTCACACCCCCTAAAGAGCATTTGGATTTACAGGGGTGCTGCCAGTAGCCATTAGTGTCTGAAATGGGGACACTTTTTTAAAATGGTCACAAAATCTTGTACACTTCGAGTTTTTTGCTGAATTTTTTTGTGCATGCAAATGAAAATACAAGGATCATGTCTACCAATACCCGTCCACCCGCTCGTTTCGTCGGTTGGCTTAGGCATACGGAGTTCATTCCCAGTCTAAGATAAGACCAGACTAAGGGTTGTGGCAGTAGGATCGGCAGCAGGTAGAGGGGGACCCGGCCGATCCCCGGCTTTCGCATCCTGCCCCTTTGGCTGGCTGAGCACCCGTACCCTCGTTTCGTGGGTTGACTTAGGCATACGGAGTTCATTCCTAGTCTAAGCATACGGAGTTCATTCCTAGTCTAAGATCGGACTGGGCCAAGGGTTGCAGCAGCACATATTGGGCTCGGGCATGTGCTGGTGACACATTTTTCTTCATCGCGGCACCATCGCAAGAGCATCGTCGGAGAACCTGACCGACGGCATTGGGGTTCCGACGATCGGGGGGGTCGGGGGGTGTGTGCACATGATGTGCGATGGGTGCTGGTACTTGGCCCTTATATTGACCCCCTATCCCTCATCAACCCTCGAGAACTCACACCCCCTTAAAGAGCATTTGAGATTTTACAGATTTGCTGCCAGTAGCCATTAAAGTGTCTGAAAAGGGGACACTTTCTTCAAATGGTCACAAAATCTTGTACACTTCGAGTTTTTAGCTGAATTTTTTTGTGAATGCGAAAAAAAATACAAGGATCACGTATACCAAGTTTGGGAACAAAATTCCTTCCGAAAAATGTTAAAAAATCCCGAACCACAAAAAATTTCTAAAGTCGTAAAAAATAGAAATTGAGTCGTCTTGCCATGAAACTTCACGTGAAGGCTTAAGGGACCATTCTATGAATTTACAAGCCATAAAAATGGCATTGGCATGCAGAAATATGAAGATGTGCCAAAAGCCGCCTACCACCCTATCGATCCACAGCTTGCGCATCCCGTCTCTCTGGTCGGCGTAGTGCCCGCCCGCCCGCTCGATTCGTTGCTTGGCTTAGGCTTACGGAGTTCATTCCCAGTCTAAGAGTGGACTAGATCGAAGGTTGCGGCAGCAGGATTGGCAACAGTAGAGGGGGACCCGATCGATCCCTGGCTTGCGCATCCTGCCCCTCTGGCCGGCTGAGCGCCCGCACGCTTGTTTCATGTTTTGACTTAGGCGTACGGAGTTCATTCCCAGTCTAAGCATATGAAGTTCATTCCCAGTCTATGATTGGACCGAACTGAGAGTTGCGATAGCACATGCTGGGCTCGGGCATGTGCTGGTGCCACATTTTTCTTCGTCGGGGCTCCATCGTCGGAGCATCGTCGGAGAACCTGACTGGCGGCCTTGAGGTTCCGACGATCGGGGGGCCGGGGGGTGTGCGCGCATGATGTGCGACGGGTGCTGGTACTTGGCCCTTATATTGGTCCCCTATCCCTCATCAAACCTTGAGAACTCACACCCCCTTAAAGAGCATTTGAGATTTTACAGGTTTGCTACCAGTAGCCATTAAAGTGTCTGAAATCGGGACAGTTTTTTCAAATGGTCACAAAATCTTGTACACTTCGAGTTTTAGCAGAATTTTTTTATGCATGTGAACAAAAATACAAGGATCATGTCTACCAAGTTTGGGGCAAAAACTCCTTCCGAAAAAAATTTAAAAAATCCCGAACCACAAAAAGTTTCGAAAATCATGCAAAATAGAAAACGAGTCGTCTTGCCATGAAACTTGACGTGAAGGCTTAAGAGACCATTGTATGAATTTACAAGCCATAAAAATGGCATTGGCACATAGAGATATGAAGATGTGCCTAAACCCACCTACCACCTTATCGATCCACGGCTTGCGCATCCCATCTCTCTGGCCGACGTAGCGCAGCCCGCCCGCCTGCCCGTTTGTTTCGTCGGTTGGCTTAGGCATACGGAGTTCATTCCCAGTCTAAGATTGGACCGGACTGAGGGTTGCAACAGTAGGATCGGCAGCACACAGAGGGGAACCCGATAGATCCCCAGCTTGCGCATCTCGCCCCTTTGGTCGACTGAGTGCCCGCATGCTCGTTCCATGGGTTGACTTAGGCATACGGAGTTCATTCCTAGTCTAAGCATACGGAATTCATTCCCAGTCTAAGATCAGACCAGACCAAGGGTTGCGGCAACAAATGCTAGGCTTAGGAATGTGCTGCTGTAGCATTTTTTTTCGTCGGGGCACCATCGTCGAAGCATCGTCGGTGAACCTGACCGGCGGCATTGGGGTTTCGGTGATCGGGGGGGCCGGGGGGGTGTATGCACATGATGTGTGATGGGTGCTGGTACTTGGCCCTTATATTGGCCCCCTATCCCTCATCAAACCTCGAGAACTCACACCTCCTTAAAGAGCATTTGAGATTTTACAGGTTTGCTGCCAGTAGTCATTAAAGTGTCCGAAATGGGGACACTTTTTTCAAATGGTCACAAAATCTTGTACACTTCAAGTTTTTAGCTGAATGTTTTTGTGCACGCCAATAAAAAGACAAGGATCACGTCTACCAAGTTTGGGGCCAAAACTCCTTCCGAAAAAATTTTAAAAAATCCCGAACCGTAAAAAGTTTCCAAAATCGTGAAAAATAAAAAACGAGTTGTCTTGCCATGAAACTTCAGGTGAAGGCGTAAGGTACCATTGTATGAATTTACAAGCCATAAAAATGGCATTGGCATGCAGAAATATGAAGATGTGCCTAAACCCACCTACCACCTTATCGATCCACGGCTTGTGCATCCCGTCTCTCGGCCGGCGTAGTGCCCGCCCGCCCGCCCGCCTGCTCGTTTCGTCGGTTGGCTTAGGCATACGGAGTTCATTCCCAACCTAAGATCAGACCAGATCGAGGGTTGCGGCAACAGGATCGGCAGCACACAGAGGGGGACCCGATCGATCCCCTACTTGCGCATTCAGCCCCTCGGCCGGCTGAGCGCCCGCACGCTCGTTTCGTGGGTTGATTTAGGCATACGAAGTTCATTCCCAGTCTAAGATCAGACCGAACTGAGGGTTGCAGCAGCACTTGCTGGGCTCAGGCTTGTGCTGGTGCCGCATTTTTCTTCGTCGGGGCACCATCGTCGGAGCCTCGTCGGAGAACCTGACTGGCGGGGTGGGGGTTCCGACGATCGGGGGGCCGTGGGGGTTGTGCGCACATGATGTGCGATGGGTGCTGGTGCTTGGCCCTTATATTGGCCCCTTATCCCTCATCAAACCTTGAGAACTCACACCCCCTTAAAGAGCATTTGAGATTTTACAGGTTTGCTACCAGTAGCCATTAAAGTGTCTGAAATGGGGACACTTTTTTCAAATGGTCACAAAATCTTGTACACTTCGAGTTTGTACCTGAATTTTTTTGTGCATGGCAACAAAAATACAAGCATCAGGTCTAAAAAGTTTGAGGCCAAAAATCCTTCCAAAAAAATTTTTAAAAATCCGGAACCGCAAAAAGTTTTGAAAATTATTAAAAATAGAAAACGAGTCGTCTTACCATGAAACTTCACGTAAAGGCTTAAGGGACCATTGTATGAATTTACAAGCCATAAAATTGGTATTGGCATGCAGAAATATGAAGATGTGCCCAAACCCACCTACCACCCTATCGATCCACGGCATGCGCATCCTGTCTCTCTGGCTGGCGTAGTGCCCGGCCGCCTGCCCGCTTTGCTCCTTTCGTCGGTTGGCTTAGGCATACAGAGTTCATTCCCAGTCTAAGATTCGACTAGACTGAGGGTTCCGGTAGTAGGATCGGTAGCACGCAGAGGGGGACCCGATCGATCCTCGACTTGCGCATCCCGCCCCTCTAGCCGGCTGAGCGTCTGTACGCTTGTTTCATAAGTTAACTTAGGCATACGGAGTTCATTCCCAGTCTAAGCATACGGAGTTCATTCCCAATCTAAGATTGGATCGGACCTAGGGTTACGGCAGCACATGCTGGGCTCGAGCATGTGCTGGTGCCACATTTTTCTTCGTCGAGGCACCATCGCCGGAGCATCACCGGAGAACCTGACCGACGGCATTGGGGTTCTGGCGATTGAGGGGGCCAGGGGGGGTGTGCGCACATGATGTGCGATGGGTGCTGGTACTTGGCCCTTATATTGGCCCCTATCCCTCATCAAACCTCGAGAACTCACACCCCTTTAAAGAGCATTTGAGATTTTACAGGTTTGCTGCCAGTAGCGATTAAAGTGTCTGAAATGGGGACATTTTTTTCAAAATTGTCACAAAATCTTGTACACTTCGAGTTTTTTGCTGAATTTTTTTGTGCATGCCAACAAAAATACAAGGATCATGTCTACGAAGTTTGGGGCCAAAACTCCTTCCAAGGAAATTTTAAAAAATCCCGCATCGCAAAAAGTTTTCAAAAATCATGAAAAATAAAAAATGAGTCGTCTTGCCATGAAACTTCACGTGAAGGCTTAAAGGGACCATTGTATGAATTTACAAGCCATAAAAATGGCATTGGCATGCAGAAATATGAAGATGTGCCTAAACCCACCTACCACCCTATCGATCCACAGCTTGCGCATCCCGTCTCTCTGGCCGACGTAGTGCCCGCCCGCCCACCCGCCCACTTGTTTCGTCGGTTAGCTAAGGCATCCGGAGTTCATTCCCAGTCGAAGATCAGACCAGACCGAGGGTTGTGGCAGCAGGATCGGTAGCATGCAGAGGGGGACCCGGCTGATCCCCGACTTGCGCATCCCACCCTTCTGGCCGACCGAGTGCCCGCACGCTTGTATCGTGGGTTGACTTAGGCATACGGAGTTCATTCCCAGTCTAAGATCGGACCGGACCGAGGGTTGTGGCAACACATGCTGGGCTCGGGCATGTGCTGGTGCCACATTTTTCTTCGTCGGGGTGCCATCCTCGGAGCATCGCCAGAGAACTTGACCGGCGGCATTAGTGTTCCGACAATCGGAGGGGCCGGGGGGTGTGCGCACATGATGTGCAATGGGTGCTGGTACTTGGCCCTTATATTGGCCCCCTATCCCTCATCAAACCTTGAGAACTCACACCCCTTAAAGAGCATTTGAGATTTTACAGGTTTGCTTCCAGTAGCCATTAAAGTGTCTGAAATGGGGACACTTTTTTCAAATGGTCACAAAATCTTGTACACTTCAAGTTTTTACCTAACTTTTTTTTTGAATGCCAACAAAAATACAGGGATCACGTCTACCAAGTTTGGGGCCAAAACTCCTTCCGAAAAAATTTTAAAAAATCTCGAATTGTAAAAAGTTTTAAAAATCGTAAAAAATAGAAAACGAGTCGTCTTGCCATGAAACTTCACGTGAAGGCTTAAGGGACCATTTTATGAATTTACAAGCCATAAAAATGGCATTGGCACGTAGAAATATAAAGTTGTGCGTAAACTCACCTGCCACCCTATCGATCCACGGCTTGCGCATCCCATCTTCTGGCCGGCATAGTGCCCGCCCGCTCGTTTCGTCGGATGGCTTAGGCATACGAAGTTTATTCCTAGTCTAAGATCGGACTGGACCTAGGGTTGCGGTAGCAGGATCGACAGCACGTAAAGGGGGACTTGATCGATCCCTGGTGTCATGAGCCAACCTTGTATAGGGCCATGACCGAGACTTAGGTTGCCATGAGCCACCCATGTATAGGGCCATGGCCGGGTAGATCCCTTGTGCTAGGAAAAGTGTCCCCATTTCAAACATTGTAATGGTTACTGGTAGCATAGCTCTAAAATCTCTAAGGCTTTTTAAGGGGGGTGAGCCGACAGCGTAATGTTGAGCTATCTCCCCGGTTGCTATGCGAGCTTAGGCCACCCACTAAGGGCTGCCCCCTGGCCCTGGTGATGGTGGGAGGTCCCGATGTATGAGTCCCATTTATAATAAAACTCATCCTGATTGAATGTCCCGATTGTTGCCTCGATGTGTTTTTCTTTTTCTTGACGCGAATATGCCTCATTGTGTGTGTGCTTGAGATTGATCTGGATATGTTGTGCCTTATTGTGAATGCTTGTGACTAACCATAGCTTATGGTTATTTGTTCAGATATCGATCTATTGAAGGCTGACTTGGTTGGGACCACCCATTCAAGTGTCACACGATCTATTGCTTGTTGAGAGAAAGCTTAGTCTGTGACACATGGTATCAGAGCACGATTGAGAAGTGCTAGAAAAATGGATGAGATGGCCACAAATGGTGGACTGGATCATCAATAGAGAATTAAAGAACTTGAGGCCGCGGTGGCCGCAATAAAAACTCATATGGTGACGAAAGACCAAGTGAGGAAGATTGAGACAACCCAACGAGAGTTGTCCGACACTCTCCAGAATGTGAGCAAAGAGGCTAGAGATGCCTTGAACATTCTCCAAAAGGAGTTTGAGGTGCTTAGAGCACAGGTGAGCATCCTACAAATGGCTGTGGCCAGATCGGGTTCAAGCTCGATGGAAAGGGGACAAAGACCTAAGGTGTTGGAGCCTCGATGCTATGAGGGGGCAAAGGATGCTAAGGAACTTGAAAATTTCTTGTTTGACATGGAGCAATACTTCCGAGCTGTACACATAAATTCAGAGGAAGACAAGGTGACAATGGCGTCGATGTACCTCTCAGGGGATGCCAAGCTGTGGTGGCACTCCAAGTTTGTTGATGACGAGTGCCCGATTAAGACTTGGATGGATCTGAAGCGAGAATTGAAAAACCAGTTTTTCCTTGAGAATATGGAGTATATGGCTCGAAGGAGACTTCGAGAGTTGGTGCAAACCTGAATGGTGCGAGAATTTGTGAGGAGCTTTTCTACCCTGATGTTGGATATTCGGGACATGTCCAAAAAGGACAAGATGTTCTATTTTCTTGAGGGCCTCAAGCCTTGGGCAAGGATAGAACTACAAAGGCAGAAGTGCAAGATGTGGCCACGGCCATGGCTGCAGCTGAACGTCTTCACGATTATAATGATGGCTCCTTAAAACGAAAAAATCCTCCATTAGCTGGCAGTAGGTTTAACTTTGGGAGTGGGGGAAAGATGACTAGGTTGGACCAACCCTTCAGTGGGGGATCAGACAGGGTGTCCTTTGGTCAAGATAGCACCCAGCCTAAGACAAGCAACGCAGGGATTTTCAAGCCTAGGCAACCGTTAGCTTGCTTTCTTTGCAAGGGGTTGCATCAGGTGGCTGAATGCCCGCACAGGGGAGCCCTTAATGCCTTAAGGACCTCATCTCAAGAGTCCGCAAAAATGCCAGAGAGCGTTGAAGAAGCTGAAGAAGAGCCAGCCAAGATGGGTTCAATAAGGTTCCTCAATGCCTTCCGCACCCAATTGAACACTATAAAGAAAGAGCAGAGTAGAGGCTTGATGTATGTGAACTTGACGATCAATGAGAAAGCCACCAAGGCCATGGTGGATGCGGGTGCAACTGACACTTTCATCACACTAGAAGAAGTAAAAAGGTGTGGTCTTCATATTAGTAAAGACTGTGGATGAATGAAGGCGATCAATTCACCAGCCTTTGCAATCAGTGGAAGCTCTAAAAGTGTGACAACCCGATTGAGGCCATGGGAGGGGAAGGTAGACTTTACAGTTTCCCCCATGGATGACTTTGATGTTGTCCTTGGATTGGACTTCATGATGTTGGCTCAGGTCATCCCTATCCCCGTCGCTACCTGCTTGTTGTTCTTAGGAGAACACCCATGTGTGGTGCCAGCCAACATCTTACCAAAGAGTGGGAAGAAAATGATTTCAGCTTTGCAGTTCAAGAAAGGGATAAAGAGAGGGGAACCCTCCTTTGTGGCATTGTCGATTTACAAAGAAGGGTCAAAAGTAGAACCAATACCTGATGGTGTGGAAAAAGTGTTGGAAGAATTCGAAGAGGTGATGCCAGAGATGTTGCCTAAAGTTTTACCCTCTCGACGAGTAGTGGACCATGAAATCGAGCTCTTTCCAGGAGTGAAACCCCCTGCTAGAGCGCCCTACCGCATGGCCCTGTCAGAGTTGGCCGAACTAAGAAAGCAGTTAGATGAGCTGCTACAAGCCAGGTTCATCAGACCATCAAAGGCTCCTTTCGGAGCGCCAGTGCTATTTCAGAAGAAGCACGATGGAAGTTTATGATTATGTGTTGACTACGGGGGCCCTGAACAAAGTCACCATAAGAAACAAAATCACATTCCCCTTATAGCAGACTTGTTTGATCAATTGAGCCAGGCCAAGTACTTCTCCAAATTGGACTTGAGATCTGGCTACCATCAGGTCCAAATAGTTGAGGGAGATAAGCCAAAGACCACTTGTGTGACACGATATAATGCATTTGAATTTCTTGTTATGCCTTTTGGACTGACGAATGCTCCTGCCACATTTTGTACATTGATGAATCAGGTGTTCCATGACTACTTAAACAAATTTGTAGTCATCTATTTAGACGATATAGTGGTATATAGCTCCACTTTGGAAGAGCATCAAGAGCACCTGCGCCAGGTACTTCAAAGATTACATGACCACCAGTTATACGTAAAAAGGGAGAAGTGTGCATTTGCTCAGACCCGAATCCATTTTCTCGGTCACATTGTCGAACGTGGCCACATTCGAATGCACATGAAAAAGGTTAGGGCCATCAAGGAATGGACAACACCGAAGAATGTTAGTTAGCTCCGCTCATTTTTGGGACTAGCCAACTACTATAGAAGGTTTGTGGAAGGGTACTCTCGCAAGACCATAGCCCTCACAGAGCTATTGAAGAAGGAGCATAAATGGTGTTGGATGAGTGAGTGCCAAGAGGCCTTCGAGGGATTGAAGGATGCTATTATGAAGGATCCCATCTTAGCTTTCCCTGATATTGAAAAACCTTTTGAAGTTCAGACAGATGCATCCGATTTTACTATTGGAGGAGTGCTTTTGCAACAACATCACCCGGTAGCATTTGAAAGTAGGAAGCTAAATGAAGTTGAAAAGAAATATACGGCCCAAGAAAAAAAAACTCCTCGCAGTGGTTCACTGCTTGAGGGCTTGGCGACATTACTTGTTGGGTTCACACTTTGTCATGAAGACAGACAATACTACCGTTAGCCATTTTTTCACCCAACCAAGGCTTACGGCAAAACAAGCTAGGTGGCAGGAATTTTTAGCGGAATTCGACTTTTGTTTTGAGCACACCACTGGAAAGACCAATCAAGTGGCCGATGCATTGAACAGGTGAGCAGATTTAGCGGCCCTTAGAAGAATTACCCTAATGGCGGCTAGTAGAGCCACTATAGACATTCACAAGTTGATTGGAGATCACTTAGGAAAGGACCCGCAAGCTTGTGCCATCCTGAAGCTAGTGGAAGAAGGGAAGTCCCAAGTACTTCTGGCAAGAAAATGGGGTCCTATAGACCAAGGAGCCTCGAGTATTTGTGCCAAGAGCAGAAAGTCTGAGACAGATGCTAATGAGGGAATGTCATGACACACCATGGGCGGGACACCCGAGTTGGCAACGTACTTTGGCGTTATTGAAACAGGGATACTATTGGCCTCACATGCGACAAGATGTGATGGACTATACGAAGACTTGCCTCATTTGCCAACAAGACAAGGTTGAAAGGAGAAAACCTACAGGCATGCTTGAACCACTACCAGTACCCACCAGACCTTAGGAAAGCATTTCCCTCGATTTCATTTCGAGCCTACCCAAGGTTGGTGACCTTGGAGCGATTTTGGTGGTAATTGATCGGTTCTCTAAGTATGCCACATTCATTCCCACTCACAAGTATTGCACAGCGGAAGACACAGCTCGACTATTATTCAAACATGTGGTCAAATACTGGGGCCTCCCTCAAAACATTATCAGCGATCGAGATCCGAGATTCACGGGGTCCTTCTGGAGAGAACTTTTCAAGATATTGGGGTCCCAACTTAACATTTCCTCAAGCTATCACCCCCAAACTGATGGTCAAATGGAACGGTTCAACGGATTATTGGAGGAATACTTGAGCATTTTGTTCAAGCTAATCAAAAAGACTGGCCTTCATTATTGGATGTGGCTCAACTCTGCTTTAATTCCAACAAAAGCTCTTCCACCAACAAGAGCCCATTTGAGGTGGTCACCGGACAATTATCAAGGCTACCCCACACTTTCTTGGAATAATATAGAGGAAAGAATCTGAGAGCCTTCAATCTCAACAAAGAGTGGAAACAGAACACAGAGATTGCGTAAGCCTACCTGGAGAAAGCATCAAAGTGGATTAAAAAATAGGCAGACAAGGGTCATAGAGCTCAACAATTTCAAGCTAGTGATTTGGTTCTTGTCCGACTAGTTCCTGAACAAACTAGGTTCCTGAGAAAGAGTGATCGTAGACTGGTGCGCAAATATGAAGGTCCAGTAAGGGTCCTTTCCAAAGTGGGGAATGCTTCTTACAAATTTGACCCATCAAAGTGGATGAAGGTGCACCCAGTATTTCATGTGACCAACTTGAAACCTTTCCATGCAAATCCTACAGATGCTAGCCGAAGGGAGCCAACCAGAGCCGCCATCACCATAAAGCCACCCTCAGAGCATCGAGTCGAAGAGATCTTAGCTGACAGGGAAACCAAGATATCTCGAAGACTAGTTCGTGAGTACTTAGTGAAGTGGGAGGGATTAGGACTAGAAGAAACCAGCTTAGAGAGAGAACACAACCTCCAAAGATTTCAAAGATTGAAGAATTTCAAGCCAGCAAGTCAACGAGGATGTCGATAGAATAGGTGGGGGAAGGATGTCATGAGCCAACCTTGTATAGGGCCATGACCGAGACTTAGGTTGCCATGAGCCACCCATGTATAGGGCCATGGCCGGGTAGATCCCTTGTGCTAGGAAAAGTGTCCCCATTTCAAACATTGTAATGGTTACTGGTAGCATAGCTCTAAAATCTCTAAAGCTCTTTATGGGGGTGAGCTGGCAGCGTAGTGTTGGACTGTCTCACCGGTTGCTAAGCGAGCTTAGGCCACCCACCAAGGGCTGTCCCCCTGGCCCTGGTGACGGTGGGAGGTCCTGATGTATGAGTCCCATTTATAATAAAACTCATCCCGATTGAATGTCCTGATTGTTGCCTCGATGTGTTTTTCTTTTTCTTGATGCGAATATGCCTCTTTGTGTGGGCGCTTAAGATTGATCTCGATATGTTGTGCCTTATTGTGAATGCTTGTGACTAACCATAGCTTATGGTTATTTGTTCAGATATCGATCTATTGAAGGCTGACTTGGTTAGGAGCACCCATTCAAGTGCTGCACGGTCTATTGCTTGTTGAGAGAAAGCTTAGTCCGTGACACCCGGCTAGCGCGTCCCGGCCCTCTGGCCGGCTGAGCGCCTGCATGCTCGTTTCGTGGGTTGACTTAGGTATACGGAGTTCATTCCCAATCTAAGCATACGAAGTTCATTCCCAGTCTAAGATCAGACCAGATCGAGGGTTGCGATAGCACATGCTGGGCTCGGCCATGTGCTGGTGTCGCATTTTTCTCCGTCGGGGCACCATCGTCGGAGCATCATCGGAGAACTTGACAGGCCACATTGGGGTTCCGACGATCGGGGGGCCGGGGGGTGTGCGCACATGATGTGCGATGGGTGCCGGTACTTGGCCCTTATATTGGCCCCTATCCCTTATCAAACCTCGAGAACTCACACCCCCTTAAAGAGCATTTGAGATTTTACAGGTTTGCTGCCAGTAGCCATTAAAGTATCTGAAATGGGGACACTTTTTTCAAATGGTCACAAAATCTTGTACACTTCGAGTTTTTAGATGAATTTTTTTGTGCATGCAAAAAAAATACAAGGATCACGTCTACCAAGTTTGGGGCCAAAACTCCTTTTGAAAAAATTTTAAAAAATCCCGAACCGTAAAAAGTTTTGAAAATCGTGAAAAATAGAAAACGAGTCGTCTTGCCATGAAACTTCATGAGAAGGCTTAAGGGACCATTGTATGAATTTAAAAGCCATAAAAATTGCATTGGCATGTAGAAATATGAATATGTGCGTAAACCCACCTACCACCCTATCGATCCACGGCATGCGCAACCCGTCTCTCTAGCCAACGTAGTGCCCGCCCGCCCGTCCGCCCGTCCGCCCGCTCGTTTCGTTGGTTGGCTTAGGCATACGGAGTTCATTCCCAGTCTAAGATTGAACCATACCGAGTGTTGCGGTAGCAGGATCGGCAGCACGTAGAGGGGGACCCGATCGATCCTCGACTTGCGCATCCCGCCCCTCTGACCGGCTGAACACCCGCACGCTCATTCCGTGGGTTGACTTAGGCATACGGAGTTCATTCCCAGTCTAAGCATATTGAGTTAATTCCAGTCTAAGATCGGATCAGACCGAGGGTTGCGGCAGCACATGCTGGGCTCGGGCATGTGTTGGTGCCGCATTTTTCTTCGTCGGAGGTAGCATCGTCGGAGAACCTGACCGACGACATTGGGGTTCCGGCGATCGGGGGGCCGGGGGGTGTGCGCACATGATGTGCGATGGGTGCTGGTACTTGGCCCTTATATTGGGCCCCTATCCCTCATCAAACCTCGAGAACTCACACCCCCTTAAAGAGCATTTGAGATTTTACAGGTTTGCTGCCAGTAGCAATTAAAGTGTCTGAAATGGAGACACTTTTTTCAAATGGTCACAAAATCTTGTACACTTCGAGTTTTTAGCTGAATTTTTTTGTGCATGCCAACAAAAATACAAGGATCATGTCTCCCAAGTTTGGGGCCAAAACTCCTTCCGAAAAAATTTAAAAAAAATATCGAACCACAAAAAGTTTTAAAAATCATGAAAAATAGAAAACGAGTCATCTTGCCATGAAACTTCACGTGAAGGCTTAAGAGACCATTGTTTAAATTTGCAAGCCATAAAAATGGCACTGGCATGTAGAAATATGAAGATGTGCCTAAACCAACCTACCACCCTATCGATCTACGATTTGCGCATCCCGTCTCTCTGGCTGGCGTAGTGCCTGCCCTTCCGCCCGCCCGCCTGTTCATTTCATCGGTTGGCTTAGGCATACGGAGTTGATTCCCAGTCTAAGATCAGATCAGACCAAAGGTTACGGCAGCAGGATCGGCAGCACATAGAGAAGATCTGGTCTGATCCCCGGCTTGCGCATCACGCCCCTCTGGCCGGCTGAGCACCCGTACGCTCGTTTCATGGGTTGACTTAGGCATATGAGTTTATTCTCAATCTAAGCATACAGAGTTCATTCCTAGTCTAAGATCAGACCGGACCGAGGGTTGCGGTAGCACATGCTGGGCTCGGGCATGTGCTGGTGCCACTTTTTTCTTCGCCAGGCTACCATCGCTGGAGCATCATCGGAGAACCTGACGACAGCATTGGGGTTCCGCGATCGGGGGGCCAGGGGGTGTGTGCACATGATGTGCGATGGGTGCTGCCAGTAGCCCTTAAAGTGTCTAAAATGGGGATGCTTTTTTCAAATGGTTACAAAATCTTGTACACTTCGAGTTTTTGGCTAAAATTTTTTGTGCATGCCAACAAAAATACAAGGATCACGTCTACCAAGTTTTGGGCCAAAACTCCTTCTAAAAAAATATGAAAAAATTCACAATCCCAAAAAGTTTCAAAAATCCTGAAAAATAGAAAATGGGTCGTGTTGCCATGAAACTTCACGTGAAGGCTTAAGGGACCATTGTATGAATTTACAAGCCAAAAAAATGGCATTGGCACGTAGAAATATGAAGATGTGCCTAAACCCACCTATCACCCTATCGATCCACGGCTTGCGAATCCCGTCTCTCTGGTCAGTGTAGTGGCCGCCCGCCCGTCACCCACTTGTTTTGTCGGTTGGCTTCGGCATACGAAGTTCAATTCCAGTCTAAGATTGGACCGGATCGAAGGTTGTGGCAGCAGATCAACAGCACACAGAGGGGGACCCGACCGATCCCCGGCTTGCGTATCTCGCCCCTCTGGCCGACTGAGCGTCCGCACGCTCCTTTCGTGGGTTGACCTTGGCATACGAAATTCATTCCCAGTCTAAGATCGGAATAGATCGAGGGTTACGGCAGCACATGCTGGGCTCGAGCATGTGCTGGTGCCATATTTTTCTTCATCGGGGCACCATCGTCGGAGAACCTGACCGACGGCATTAGGGTTCCGACGATCGGGGGGGCCAGGGGGTGTGCACACATGATGTGCAATGGGTGCTGGTACCTGGCCCTTATATTGGCCCCTTATCCCTCATCAAAACTCGAGAACTCACACCCCCTTAAAGAGCATTTGAGATTTTATAGGTTTGCTGCTAGTAGCCATTAAAGTGTCTGAAATGGGGACACTTTTTTCAAATGGTCACAAAATCTTGTACACTTCGAGTTTTTAGTTGAATGTTTTTGAGCATGCCAACAAAAATACAAGGATCACATCTACCAAGTTTAGGGCTAAAACTCCTTCTGAAAAAATTTTAAAAAATCCCGAACCGCAAAAAGTTTCAAAAATCGTGAAAAATAGAAAATGAGTCGTCTTGCCATGAAACTTCACGTGAAGGCTTAAGGGACCGTTGTATGAATTTTCAAGCCATAAAAATGGCATTCGCATGCAGAAATATGAAGATGTGCTAAGCCCACCTACCACCCTATCGGTCCACGGCTTGCGCATCCTGTCTCTCTGGCCGACGTAGTGCCCGCCCGCCCGCTCGCTCGTTTCGTCGGTTGGCTTAGGCATACGGAGTTCATTCCCAGTCTAAGATCAGATTGGACCGAAGGTTGCGGCAACAGGATCGACAGCACACAGAGGGGGACCCGGTCGATCCTCGGCTTGCGCATCTCGCCCTTCTGGCAGGCTGAGCATCCGCACGCTCGTTTCATGGGTTGACTTAGGCATACGGAGTTCATTCCCAGTCTAAGCATACGGAGTTCATTCCTAGTCTAAGATCAGACCGGACCGAGGGTTGCGGTAGCACATGCTGGGCTCGGGCATGTGCTGGTGCCGCATTTTTCTTCGTCGGGGCACCATGCCGGAGAACCTGACCGACGGCATTGGGGTTCCGGCGATCGGGGGGCCGTGAGGGGTGTGCACACATGATTTGCGATGGGTGCTGGTACTTGGCCCTTATATTGGCCCCCTATCCCTCATCAAACCTTGAGAACTCACACCCGCTTAAAGAGGATTTGAGATTTTACAGATTTGCTGCCAGTAGCCATTAAAGTGTCTGAAATGGGGACACTTTTTTCAAATGGTCACAAAATCTTTTACAGGTCGAGTTTTTAGCTGAAATTTTTTGTGCAAGCCAACAAAATTACAAGGATCACGTCTACCAAGTTTGGGGCCAAAAATCCTTCCAAAAAAATTTTGAAAAATCCCGAACATCAAAAAGTTTCCAAAAATCGTGAAAAATAAAAAACGAGTCGTCTTGCCATGAAACTTCACGTGAAGGCTTAAGGGACCGTTGTATGAATTTGCAAGCCATAAAAATGGCATTGGCATGCAGAAATATGATGATGTGCCTAAACCCACCTACCACCCTATCAATCCACGGCTTGCGCATCCCGCCTCTCTGGCCGGCGTAGTGCCCGCCCGCTCGCTCGTTTCGTCGGTTGGCTTAGGCATACGGAGTGTATTCCCAGCTTAAGATTGGACCGGGCTAAGCTTTGCGATAGCAGGATCGGTAGCACGTAGAGGGGGACTCGACCGATCCTCGGCTTACGCATCCTACCCCTCTGGCCGTATGAGCGCCCGCACACTCATTTCGTGGGTTGACCTAGGCATACGGAGTTCATTCCCAGTCTAAGCATACAGGGTTCATACCTAGTCTAAGATCGGATCGGACTGAGGGTTGCAGCAGCACACGCTGGGCTCGGGCATGTGCTGGTGCCGCATTTTTCTTCGTCGGGGCACCATCGCCGGAGCATTACCGGGGAACCTGACCGACGGCATTGGGGTTCCGACGATCGGGGTGGCTGAGGGGGGTGTGCGCACATGATGTGCAATGGGTGCTGGTGCTTGGCCCTTAAATTGGCCCCTTATCCCTAATCAAACCTCGAGAACTGAAACCCCCTTAGAAAGCATTTGAGATTTTACAGGTTTGCTGCCAATAGCAATTAAAGTGTCTGAAATGGGGACACTTTTTTCAAATGGTCACAAAATCTTGTACACTTTGAGTTGTTAGCTGAATTTTTTTGCGCATGCCAACAAAAATACAAGGATCATGTCTACCAAGTTTAGGGCCAAAACTCCTTCCGAAAAAATTTTTAAAAATCCCGAACTGCAAAAAGTTTCAAAAATCGTGAAAAATAGAAATCGAGTCGTCTTGCCATGAAACTTCACACGAAGGCTTAAGAGACCATTGTATGAATTTACAAGTCATAAAAATGGCATTGGCACGTAGAAATATGAAGATGTGCCTAAACCCACTTACCACCCTATCGATCCACAGCTTGCGCATCCCGCCTCTCCGGTCGACGTACTGCCCGCCTGCCCACCCACTCGTTTCGTCTGTTGGCTTAGGCATACGGAGTTCATTCCTAGTCTATGATCAGACCGGACTGAGGGTTGCGGTAGTAGGATCGGCAGCATGCAGAGAGGGACCCTATCAATCCTCGGCTTGCGCATCCCGCCCCTCTGGCCGGCTGAGCGCCCGCACGCTCGTTTCATGGGTTGACTTAGGCATACGGAGTGCATTCCCAGTCTAAGCATACAGAGTTCATTCTCAGTCTAAGATCAGACCGGACCGAGGGTTGCAACAGCACATGTTGGGCTGGAGCATGTGCTGGTGCCATATTTTTCTTCGACGGGGCACCATCACCGGAGCATCGCTGGAGAACCTGATCGACGGCATTGGGGTTTCGACGATCGGGGGGGCCGGGGGGTGTGCACACATGATGTTCGATGGGTGTTGGTGCTTGGCCCTTATATTGGCCCCCTATCCCTCATCAAACCTCGAGAACTCACACCCCCTTTAAGAGCATTTGAGATTTTACAGGTTTACTGCCAGTAGCCATTAAAGTGTCTGAAATGGGGACACTTTTTTCAAATGGTCACAAAATCTTGTACACTTCGAGTTTTTAGCTAAATGTTTTTATGCACACCAACAAAAATACAAGGATCACGTGGGGCCAAAACGCCTTCTGACAAAATTTTGAAAAATCTCGAACCGTAAAAATTTTGAAGATCGTGAAAAATAGAAAACGAGTCGTCTTGCCATGAAACTTCACACGAAGGCTTAAGGGACCATTGTATGAACTTACAAGCCATAAAAATGGCATTGGCACGTAGAAATATGAAGATGTGCCTAAACCCACCTACCACCCTATCGATCCATGGCTTGCGCATCCCGCCTCTCTGGCCAGCATAGTGCCCGCCCACCCGCCCGCTCATTTCGTCAGTTCGCTTAGGCATACGGAGTTCATTCCCAGTCTAAGATCAGACCAGACTGAGGGTTGCTGCAGCAGCATGCAGAGGAGGACCCGGCCGATCCCCAGCTTGTGCATCCCACCCCTCTGGCCGATTGAGCGCCCGCACACTCGTTTTGTGGGTTAACTTAGGCATACGGAGTTCATTCTCGGTCTAAGCATACGGAGTTCATTCCCAGTCTAAGATCGGATGAGACTGAGGGTTGCGGTAGCATATGCTTGGCTCGGGCATGTGCTGGTGCCACATTTTTCTTCGTCGGGGCACCATGCCAGAGAAATTGACCAGCGGCATTAGGTTTCCGGCGATCGGGGGGGCCGTGGGGGGTGTGCGCACATGATGTGCGATGTGTGCTGTACTTGGCCCTTATATTGGCCCCCTATCCAACATCAAACCTCAAGAACTCACACCCCCTTAAAGAGCATTTGACATTTTACAGGTTTGCTGCCAGTAGCCATTAAAGTGTCTGAAATAGAGACTTTTTTTCAAATGGTCACAAAATCTTTTACGCTTGAGTTTTTAGCTGAATTTTTTTGTGCAAGCCAAAAAAATTACAAGGATCACGTCTACCAAGTTTGGGGCCAAAACTCCTTTCGAAAAAATTTTGAAAAATCCCGAACCCCAAAAAGTTTCAAAAATCGTGAAAAATAGAAAATGAGTCATCTTGCCATGAAACTTCACACGAAGGCTTAAGAGACCATTGTATGAATTTACAAGCCATAAAAATGGCATTGGCACGCAGAAATATGAAGATGTGCCTAAACCCACCTACCACCCTATCGATGCTTGGCTTGTGCATCCTGCCTCTTTGGCCGACGTAGTGCCTGCCCGGCCACCCACTCGTTTCGTCGGTTGGCTTAGGCATATGAAGTTCATCCCAGTCTAAGATTGGACCAGACCGAGGGTTGTGAAAGCACGCAGAGGGGGACCCGATCGATCCCCGGCTTGCACATCCCGCCCCTCTAGCCGGTTGAGCGCCCGCATGCTCATTTCGTGGGTTGACTTAGGCATACGGAGTTCATTCCCAGTCTAAGCATATGGAGTTCATTTCCAGTCTAAGATCAAACCGGACCGCAGGTTGCGATAGCACACGCTGGGCTCAGGCATGTCCTGGTGTCACATTTTTCTTCGCCGTGGCACTATCGTCGGAGCATCGCCGGAGAACCTGACCGGCGGCATTGGGGTTCCGTCGATCGGAGGGGCCGGGGGGTGTGCGCACATGATGTGCGATGGGTGCTTCTTGGCCCTTATAATGGCACCATATCCCTCATCAAACCTCGAGAACTCACACCCCCTTAAAGAGCATTTGAGATTTTACAGATTTGCTGCCAGTAGCCATTAAAGTATCTGAAATGGGGACACTTTTTTCAAATGATCACAAAATCTTGTACACTTCGAGTTTTTAGCTGTATTTTTTTATGCATGCCAACAAAAACACAAAGATCACGTCTCTAAAGTTTGGGGCCAAAACTCCTTCCAAAAAAATTGTAAAAAATCCCGAACCGCAAAAAGTTTCAAAAATGATGAAAAATAGAAAACGAGTCGTCTTGCCATGAAACTTCACACAAAGGCTTAAGGGACAATTGTATGAATTTACAAGCCATAAAAATGGCATTGGCATGCAGAAATATTAAGATTTTCCTAAACCCACCTACCACCGTATCGATCCCCGGCTTGCGCATCCTGCCCCTCTGGCCGGCTGAGCACCCGCACGCTCGTTTCGTGGGTTGACTTAGGCATACAAGTTTATTTCCCAGTCTAAGCAGACGGAGTTCATTCCCAGTATAAGATCGGACCAGACCGAGGGTTGCGGTAGCACATGCTTGGCTCGGGCATGTACTGGTGTCATATTTTTCTTCGTCGGGGCACCATCGTCAGAGCATCGCCGGAGAACCTGACCGGCGACATTGGGGTTCTGGCGATTGGGGGGGTTGGGGGTGTGCGCACATGATGTGCGATGGGTGCTGGTGCTTGGCCCCTATATTGGCCCCCTATCCCTTATCAAACCTTAAGAACTCACACCCCCTTAAAGAGCATTTGAGATTTTACAGGTTTGCTGCCAGTAGCCATTAAAGTGTTTAAAAAGGGCACACTTTTTTCAAATGGTCACAAAATCTTGTACACTTCGAGTTTTTAGCTGATTTTTTTTGTGCATGCCAACAAAATATACAAGGATCACGTCTACCAAAACTCCTTCCGAAAACATTTTAAAAAATCTTGAACCGTAAAAAGTTTCAAAAATGATGAAAAATAGAAAACGAGTCGTCTTGCCATTAAACTTCACACGAAGGCTTACTGGACAATTGTATGAATTTACAAGCCATAAAAATGGCATTGGCATGTAGAAATATTTAGATTTGCCTAAACCCACCTACCACCCTATCGATCCACGGCTTGCGCATCCCGCCTCTCTGGCCGACGTAGTGCCCGCCCGCCCACCTGCTCGTTTCGTCGGTCGGCTTGGGCATATGGAGTTCATTCCCAGTCTAAGATCTGATTGGACCGAAGGTTATGGCAGTAGGATCAGCAGCACGTAGAGGGGGACCCGGCCGATCCCCGGCTTGCGCATCACGCCCTTCTGGTCGGCTGAGCGCCTGCACACTCGTTTCATGGGTTGACTTGGGCATACGGAGTGCATTCCCAGTCTAAGCATACAGAGTTCATTGCCAGTCTAAGATCGGACCGGACCAAGGGTTGTGGCAGCACATGCTGGGCTCGAGCATGTCCTGGTGCCGCATTTTTCTTCGTCGGGGCACCATCGCCGGAGCATCGTCGGAGAACTTGATCGGCAGCATTGGGGTTCCAACGATCGGGGGGGCCGAGGGGGTATGCGCACATGATGTACGATGGGTGCTGGTGCTTGGCCCTTATATTGGCCCCCTATCCCTTACCAAACCTCGAGAACTCACACCAACTTAAAGAGCATTTGTGATTTTACAGGTTTGCTGTGAGTAGCCATTAAAGTGTCTGAAATGGGAACACTTTTTTCAAATGGTCACAAAATCTTGTACACTTTGAGTTTTTAGCTGAATTTTTTTGTGCATGCAAAAAAAATATACAAGGATCACGTCTACCAAATTTGGGGGCCAAAACTCCTTCCAAAAAAATTTTAAAACATCCCAAACCATAAAAAGTTTCAAAAATCGTGAAAAATAGAAAACGAGACATCTTGCCATGAAACTTCACACGAAGGCTTAAGGGACCATTGTATGAATTTACAAGCCATAAAAATGGAATTGGCACGTAGAAATATGAAGATGTGCCTAAACCCACCTACCACCCTATCGATCCACGGCTTACGCATCCCGCCTCTCTGGCCGGCGTAGTGCCTGCCCGCCAGCCTGCTCGTTTCATCGGTTGGCTTAGGCATACGGAGTTCATTCCCAGTCTAAGATTGAATCGAACCGAGGGTTGCAGCAGTATGATCGGTAGCATGCAGAGGGGGACCCGATCGATCCCCGGCTTGCGTATCCCGCCCTTCTGGCCGGCAGAACTCCCGCACGCTCGTTTCGTGGGTTGACTTAGGCATACGGAGTTCATTTCCAGTCTAAGCATACAAAGTTCATTCCCAGTCTAAGATCGGACCAGACCGAGGGTTGCGGCAGCACATGCTACGCTCGAGCATGTGCTGGTGCCGTATTTTTTTTCACTGAGGCACCATCGTCGGATCATCGCCGGAGAACCTGACCGGCGGCATTGGGGTTTTGGTGATCGGGGGGCCGGGGGGTGTGCGCACATGATGTGCGATGGGTGCTGGTGCTTGGCCCTTATATTGGCCCCCTATCCCTCATCAAACCTCGAGAACTCACACCCCCTTAAAAAGCATTTGAGATTTTACAGGTTTGCTTCCAGTAGCCATTAAAGTGTCTAAAATGGGGACACTTTTTTAAAATGGTCACAAAATCTTTTACACTTCGAGTTTTTAGCTGAATTTTTTTGTGCATGCCAAAAAAAATATATAGGGGTCACATCTACCAAGTTTGGGGAAAAAACTCCTTACGAAAAAATTTTAAAAAATCTCGAACCGTAAAAAGTTTCAAAAATCATGAAAAATAAAAACGAGTCGTCTTGCCATGAAACTTCACATGAAGGCTTAAGGGACCAATGTATGAATTTACAAGCCATAAAAATGGCATTGGCATGCAGAAATGTGAAGATGTGCTTCAACCCACCTACCACCCTATCGATCCACGGCTTGCGCATCCAGTCTCTCTGGCCGACGTAGTGCCCGCCCACCCGCCTTTCGTTTGTTTCGTCGGTTGGCTTAGGCATACGGAGTTCATTCCCAGTCTAAGATCGGACTGGACCGAGGGTTGCGGCAGCACATGCTGGGCTCACGCATGTGCTGGTGCCACATTTTTCTTCGTCGGGGCACCATCGCCGGAGCATCATCGGAGAACCCGATCGGTGGCATTGGGGTTTCGAAGATCGGGGGGGGCGAGGGGGTGTGCGCACATGATGTGCGATGGGTGCTGGTACTTGGCCCTTATATTGGCCCCCTATCGCTCATCAAACATTGAGAACTCACACCCCCATAAAGAGCATTTGAGATTTTACAGGTTTGCTGCCAGTAGCCATTAAAGTATCTGAAATGGGGACACTTTTTTCAAATGCTCACAAAATCTTGTACACTTTGAGTTTTTAGCTGAATTTTTTTATGCATGGCAACAAAAATACAAGCATCACGTCTACCAAGTTTGAGGCCAAAAATCCTTCTGAAAAAATTTTAAAAAATCCCGAACCGTAAAAAGTTTTGAAAATCGTGAAAAATAGAAAACGAGTCATCTTGCCATGAAACTTCACGTCAAGGCTTAAGGGTCCATTGTATGAATTTACAAGCCATAAAAATGGCATTGGCACGTAGAAATATGAAGATGTGTCTAAACCCACCTACCACCCTATCGATCCACGACTTGCGCATCCCATCTCTCTGGCCGACGTAGTGCCCGCCCCCGTCCGCCCTCTCATTTGATCTGTTGGCTTACACATATGGAGTTCATTCCCAGTCTAAGATTGGACTGGACTGAGGGTTGTGGCTGCAGGGTCAACAGCACACAGAAAGGGACCTGGTTGATCCCCGACTTACACATCCCGGCCCTCTGGCCTGTTGAGCGCCCGCACGCTTGTTTCGTGGGTTGACTTAAGCATATGGAGTTCATTCCCAGTCTAAGCATACAGAGTTCATTCCCAGTCTAAGATTGGACTGGATCGAGGGTTGCGGTAGCACATGCTGGGCTCGGGCATGTGCTGGTGCCACATTTTTCTTCGTTGGGGCGCCATCGCTGGAGCATCACCGGAGAACCTGACCGACGGCATTGGGGTTCCGACGATCGAGGGGGCCGGGGGCGTGTGCGCACATGATGTGCAATGGGTGCTGGTACTTGGCCCTTATATTGGCCCCCTATCCCTCATCAAACCTCGAGAACTCACACCCGCTAAAAGAGCATTAGAGATTTTACAGGTTTGCTACCAGTAGCCATTAAAGTGTCTGAAATGGGGACACTTTTTTCAAATGGTCACAAAATCTTGTACACTTCGAGTTTTAGCTGAATTTTTTTATGCATGCCAACAAAAATACAAGGATCACGTCTACCAAGTTTGGGGTGAAAACTCCTTCCAAAAAAATTTTAAAAAATCTCGAATCGTAAAAAGTTTCAAAAATCATGGGTTGACTTAGGCATATGGAGTTCATTCCCAGTTTAAGATCGGATCGGACCGAGGTTTGTAGCAGCACATGCTGGGCTCGGGCATGTGCTAGTGCCATATTTTTCTTCGCTAGGGCACCATCGTCGGAGCAGCGCCAAAGAATCTGACCGGCGACATTGGGGTTCCAGCGATCGGGGGGGCCGGGGGGTGTACGCACATGATGTGCGATGGGTGCTGGTACTTGGCCCCTATTTTGGCCCCCTATCCCTCATCAAACCTCGAGAACTCACACCCCCTTAATGAGCATTTGAGATTTTACAGGTTTGCTGCCAGTAGCCATTAAAGTGTTTGAAATGGGGACACTTTTTTCAAATGGTCACAAAATCTTGTACCCTTCAAATTTTTAGCTGATTTTTTCAAATGGCTTTGGCATGTAGAAATATGAAGATGTGCCTAAACCCACCTACCACCCTATCGATCTATGACTTGCGCATCCTGTCTCTCTAGCCGTCGTAGTGCCCGCCCGTCCGCCCGCCTCGCTCGTTTCATCGGTTGGCTTAGGCATATGGAGTTCATTCACAGTCTAATATCAAACCGGAACAAGGGTTGTGGAAGTAGGATCGGCAGCACGCAGAGGGGGACCCAGTTGATCCTCGGCTTACGCATCCCGCCCCTCTGGCCGATTGAATGGCCACACGCTCGTTTCGTAGGTTGACTTAGGCATACGGATTTCATTCCTAGTCTAAGCATACAGAGTTCATTCCCAGTCTAAGATCGGACCGGACTGAGGGTTGCGACAGCACATGATGGGCTCGGGCATGTGCTGGTGCTACATTTTTCTTCGCGGGGCACCATCGCCAGAGCATCGCCGGAGAACTTGACCGGCGGCATTGCGTTTCCGACGATCGAAGGGGCTGGGGGGTGTGCGCACATGATGTGCGATGGGTGCTTGTACTTGGCCCTTATATTGGCCCCCTATCCCTCATCAAACCTCGAGAACTCACACCCCCTTAAAGAGCATTTGAGATTTTACAGGTTTGCTGCCAGTAGCCATTAAAGTGTTTGAAATAGAGACACTTTTTTCAAATGGTCATAAAATTTTGTACACTTCAAGTTTTTAGCTGATTTTTTTTGGCATGCCAACAAAAATAGAAGGATCACGTCTACCAAGTTTGGGGCCAAAACTCGTTCCAAAAAAATTTTAAAAAATCCCTAACCACAAAAAGTTTTGAAAATCATGAAAAATAGAAAACGAATTGTCTTGCCATGAAACTTCACGTGAAGGCTTAAGGGACCATTGTATGAATTTACAAACCATAAAAATGGCATTGGCATGCAGAAATATGAAGATGTGCCTAAACCCACCTACCACCCTATCGATCCACGGCTTGTGCATCCCGTCTCTCTGGCCGACGTAGTGCCTGCCCGCCCTCCCGCCCGCTCGTTTCGTCGGTTGGCTTAGGCATACGAAGTTCATTCCCAGTCTAATATCAGACCGGACTGAGGGTTGCGGCAGCAGGATCGACAGCACGTAGAGGAGGACCCAGCCGATCCCTGGCTTGCGCCTCCCGCCCCTCTGGCCGATTGAGTGCCGGTATGCTCATTTTCGTGGGCTGACTTAGGCATACGGAGTTCATTCCCAGTCTAAGCATACAGAGTTCATTCCCAGTCTAAGATCGGACCAGACCGAGGGTTTCGGCAGCACATGCTAGGCTCGGGCATGTGCTGGTGCTGCATTTTTCTTTGTGGGGCACCATCATCAGAGCATCGTCGGAGAACTTGACCGACGGCATTTGGGTTCCGGTGATCGGAGGGGTCGGGGGGGTGTGCGCACATGATGTGCGATGGGTGCTTGTACTTGGCCCTTATATTGTCCCCCTATCCCTCATCAAACCTCAAGAACTCACACCCCCTTAAAGAGCATTTGAGATTTTATAGGTTTGCTGCCAGTAGCCATTAAAGTGTCTGCAATGGGGACACTTTTTTCAAATGGTCACAAAATCGTGTATACATCGACTCTTTAGCTGATTTTTTTTGTGCATGCCAACAAAAATATATGGATCACGTCTACGAAGTTTGGGGCCTAAACTCCTACCCAAAAAATTTTAAAAAATCCCAAACCGCAAAAAGTTTTGAAAATCATGAAAAATAGAAAACGAGTCGTCTTGCCATGAAACCTAACGTGAAGGCTTAAGGGACCATTGTATGAATTTACAAGCCATAAAAATGGCATTGGCATGCAGACATATGAAGATGTCCCTAAACCCACCTACCACCCTATCGATCCACGGCTTGCGCATCCCGTCTTTTTGGCCGGCGTAGTGCCCCCCCGCCCGCCCGCTTGTTTCGTCGGTTGGCTTAGGTATACGGAGTTCATTCCCAGTCTAAGATCGGATCGGCCAAGGGTTGCAGCAGCAGGATCCACAGCACGCAGAGGGGGACCCTGCCATTCCCCGGCTTGCGCATTCCGCCCCTCTAGCCAGCTGAGCGCCCGCACGCTCGTTTCGTGGGTTGACTTAGGCATAAGGAGTTCATTCCCAGTTTAAGATCGACCGGATCAAGGGTTGCGACAGCACAAGCTGGGCTCGGTCATGTGCTGGTGCCGCATTTTTCTTCGCCGGGGCACCATCGTCGGAGCATCGCCGGAGAACCTGACCGACGATATTGGGGTTCCGGCGATCGGGGGGGCCGGGGGGGTGTGCGCACATGATGTACGATGGGTACCGATACTTGGCCCTTATATTGGCCCCCTATCCCTCATCAAACCTCAAGAACTCACACCCCTTTAAAGAGCATTTTAGATTTTATAGGTTTGCTGCGAGTAGCCATTAAAGAGTCTGAATTGGGGACACTTTTTTCAAATGGTCACAAAATCTTGTACACTTCGAGTTTTTAGATGAATTTTTGTGCATGCCAACAAAAATATAAGGATCACATCTACCAAGTTTGCGGCCAAAACTCCTTCTCAAAAAATTTTAAAAAATCTCGAATCGCAAAACGTTTTGAAAATCATGAAAAATAGAGAACGAGTCGTCTTACCATGAAACTTCACGTGAAGGCTTAAGGGACCATTGTATGAATTTACAAGCCATAAAAATGGCATTGGCATGCAGAAATATGAAGATGTGCATAAACCCACCTACCACCCTATCGATCCACGACTTGCGCATCCCGTATCCTTGGCCGGCATAGTGCCCGCCCGCCTGCCCGCCCGCTCGTTTCATCGGTTGGCTTAGGCATACGGAGTACATTCCCAGTGTAAGATTAGATCAGATCGAGGGTTGCGGTAGCAGGATCGGCAGCACGTAGAGGGGGACTCGGCCGATCTCCGGCTTGCGCATCCCGTCCCTCTTACCGGCTGAGCGCCTGCATGCTCATTTCGTGGGTTGACTTAGGCATACGGAGTTTATTCCCAGTCTAAGCATACAGAGTTCATTCCCAGTCTAAGATCGGATCGAACTGAGGGTTGCGGCAGCCCATGTTGGGCTCGGGCATGTGCTGGTGTCGTATTTTTCTTCACCGGGGCACCACCGCCGGAGCATCACCGGAGAACCTGACCGACGGCATTGGGGTTCCGATGATCGGGGGGGCCGGGGGGTGTGCGCACATGATGTGCGATGGGTGCTTCAACTTGGCCCTTATATTGGCCCCCTATCCCTCATCAAACCTCAAGAACTCGCACCCCCTTAAAGAGCATTTGAGATTTTACAGGTTTGCTGCCAGTAGCCATTAAAGTGTCTAAAATGGGGACACTTTTTTCAAATGCTCACAAAATCTTGTACACTTCGAGTTTTTAGCTGAATTTTTTTGTGCATGCCGACAAAAATACAAGGATCACGTCTACCAAGTTTGGGGCCAAAACTCTTACCCAAAAAATTTTAAAAAATCTCGAACCGTAAAAAGTTTAAAAAATCATGAAAAATAGAAAACGAGTCGTCTTCCCTTGAAACTTCACGTGAAGGCTTAAGGGACCATTGTATGAATTTACAAGCCATAAAAATGTGAAAATGTGCCTAAACCCACCTACCACCCTATCGATCCACGGCTTGCGCATCCCGTCTCTCTAGCCGATGTAGTGCTCGCCTGCCCGCCCGCCGGCCGGCTCGTTTCATCAGTTGGCTTAGGCATACGGAGTTCATTCGCAGTCTAAGATCGGATCAGACCTAGGGTTGCGGCAGCACATGCTGGGTTCAGGCATGTGCTGGTGCCGTATTTTTCTTCACCGGGACACCATCGTCGGAGCATCGCCGAAGAACCTGACCGGCGGTATTGGGGTTTCGACGATCGGGGGGCCGGGGGGTGTGCGCACATGATGTACGATGGGTGCTGGTACATGTCCCTTATATTGGCCCCTTATCCCTCATCAAACCTCGAGAACTCACACCCCTTTAAATAGCATTTGAGATTTTACAAGTTTGCTAGCAGTAGCCATTAAAGTGTTTGAAATGGGGACACTTTTTTCAAATGTTCACAAAATCTTGTACACTTTGAGTTTTTAGCTGAATTTATTTGTGCATTTCAACAAAAATACAAGGATCACGTCTACCAAGTTTGGGGCCAAACACCTTACGAAAAAATTTTAAAAAATCCCGAACCGTAAAAAGTTTCAAAAATCGTGAAAAATAGAAAACGAGTCGTCTTGCCATGAAACTTCATGTGAAGGCTTAAGGGACCATTGTATGAATTTACAAGCCATAAAAATGGTATTGGCATGTAGAAATATGAAGATGTGCCTAAACCCACCTACCACCCTATCGATCCACGGCTTGCGCATCCCGTCTCTCTGGCCGACGTAGTGCTCGCCCGCCCGCCCGCCTGCATGTTTTGTTGATCAGCTTAGGCATACGGAGTTCATTCCCAGTCTAAGATAGGACCAGACCGAGGGTTACAGCAGCACATGCTGGGCTCAGGCATGTGCTGGTGCCGCATTTTTCTTCGTCGGGGCACCATCACCAGAGAATCGTCGGAGAACCTGACCGACAGCATTGTTTTTTCGACGATCGGGGGGCCCGGGGGGGTGTGCGCACATGATGTGCGATGGGTGCTGGTACTTGGCCCTTATACTGGCCCCCTATCCCTCATCAAACGTCGAGAACTCACACCCCCTTAAAGAGCATTCGAGATTTTACAGGTTTGCTGACAGTAGCCATTAAAGTGTCTGAAATGGGGACACTTTTTTCAAATGGTCACAAAATCTTGTACACTTCGAGTTTTTAGCTGATTTTTTTTATGCATGCCAAAAAACATACAAGGATCACGTCTACCAAGTATGGGGCAAAAACTACTTTCGAAAAAATTTAAAAAAATCCTGAACCACAAAAAGTTTCAAAAATAGTGAAAAATAAAAAACGAGTCATCTTGCCATGAAACTTCACGTGGAGGCTTAAGGGACCATTGTATGAATTTACATGCCATAAAAAAGGCATTGGCACGTAGAAATAGGAAGATGTGCCTAAACCCACCTACCACCCTATCGATCCATGGCTTACGCATCCCGTCTCTTTGGCCGGCGTAGTGACCGCCCGCCCGCCCGCTCGTTTCCTCGGTTGGCTTAGGGATACGGAGTTCATTCCTAGTCTAAGATCGGACCGGACTGAGGGTTGTGGCAGCAGGATCGATAGCATGCAGAGGTGGACCCGATCGATCCCCGGCTTGGGCATCTCGCCCCTCTGGCCGGCTGAGAGCCCGCACGCTCGTTTCGTGGGTTGACTCAGGCATACGGAGTTCATTCCCAGTCTAAGCATACGGAGTTCATCCACAGTCTAAGGATACGGAGTTCATTCCCAATCTAAGATCGGACCAAACCAAGGGTTACGGTAGCACATGCTAGGCTCGAGCATGTGCTGGTGTCGTATTTTTCTTCGTCGGGGCACCATCGTCGGAGCATCACCGGAGAACCTGACCGACGACATTGGGGTTCCAACGATCGAGGGGGCCGGGGGGTGTGCGCGCATGATATGCGATGGGTGCTGGTACTTGGCCCTTATATTGGCCCCCTATCCCTCATCAAACCTCGAGAACTCACACCCTCTTAAAGAGCATTTGAGATTTTACAGGTTTGCTACCAGTAGCCATTAAATTGTCTAAAATGGGGACACTTTTTTCGAATGGTCACAAATTCTTGTACACTTCGAGTTTTTGGCTGATTTTTTTGTGCATGCCAAAAAAAATACAAGGATCATGTCTACCAAGTTTGGGGCCAAAGCTCCTTCCAAAAAAAATTTAAAAAATACCAAACCGTAAAAGGTTTCGAAAATAATGAACAATAGAAAATGAGTCTTTGCCATGAAACTTTACGTGAAGGCTTAAGGGACCATTGTATGAATTTAAAAGCCATAAAAATGGCATTGGCACAAAGAAATATGAAGATGTGCCTAAACCCACCTACCACCCTATCGATCCACGGCTTGCGCATCCCGTCTCTCTGGCCGGCGTAGTGCCCGCCTGCCCGTCCGTCCGCTCGTTTCGTTGTTTGGCTTAGGCATACAGAGTTCATTCCCAATCTAAGATCGGATCGAACCGACGGTTACGGTAACAGGATTGGCAGCACGCAGAGGGGGACCCGATCGATCCCCGACTGACGCATCCCACCCCTCTGGCCGACTGAGCGCCCGCACACTCATTTCCTGGGTTGACTTAGGCATATAGAGTTCATTCCCAGTCTAAGATCAGACCGGATCAAGGGTTGCGGTAGCACATGCTGGGCTTAGGCATGTGTTGGTGCTGCATTTTTCTTCGTTGGGGCACCATCGTCGGAGCATCGTCAGAGAACCTGACCTGCGGCATTAGGGTTTCAGCGATCGAGGGGGCCGGGGGGTGTGCACACATGATGTGCAATGGGTGCTGGTACTTGGCCCTTATATTGGCCTCCTATCCCTCATCAAACCTCGAGAACTCACACCCCCTTAAAGAGCATTTTAGGTTTTTCAGGTTTGCTGCCAGTAGCCATTAAAGTGTCTGAAATGGGGACACTTTTTCCAAGTGGTCACAAAATCTTGTACACTTCGAGTTTTTAGCTGAATTTTTTTGTGCATGCCAAAAAAAATACAAGGATAACGCCTACCAAGTTTCGGGCCAAACTCCTTCCGAAAAAATTTTTAAAATCCCAAACCGCAAAAGGTTTCAAAAATTCGTGAAAAATTAAAAAACGAGTCGTCTTGCCATAGAAACTTCATGTGAGGCTTAAGGGACCATTGTATGAATTTACAAGCCCATAAAATCTCATTTGGCATGCAGAAATATAAGATAATGCCTAAACCCACCTACCACGCTCATATCGTCCACGGCTTGCCGCATTCCCGTCTGCCCGCTCGTTTCGTCGGTTGGCTTAGTGCATAACGGAGTTCAATCCTAGTTAAGATCGGGACCGGGACGAGGTCGGCAGCACCAGGATCGGCAGCACACAGAGGGGGATCCGGTCGATCCTCGGCTTGCGCATCCCGCCCCTATGGTCAGTTGAGCGTCGGTACGCTCGTTTTGTGGGTTGACTTAGGCATATGGAGTTCATTCCCAGTCTAAGCATACAAAGTTCATTCCCAGTCTAAGATCGAACCAGACCGAGGGTTACGGCAGCACATGCTGGGCTCGGGCATGTGCTGGTGTCACATTTTTCTTCGTCGGGGCACCATCGCTGGAGCATCGTCGGAGAACCAGACCAGCGGCATTATGGTTCCGACAATCGGGGGGGCCGGGGGGGTGTGCGCACATGTTGTGCGATCGGTGCTGATACTTGGCCCTTATATTGGCCCCCTATCCCTCATCAAACCTCAAGAACTCACACCCCCTTAAAGAGCATTTGAGATTTTACAAGTTTGTTGCCAGTAGCCATTAAAGTGTCTGAAATGGGGACACTTTTTTCAAATGGTCACAAAATCTTGTACAATTTGAATATTTAGCTGATTTTTTGTGTGCATGCCAAAAAAAATAAAGGGATCATGTCTACGAAGTTTCGGGCCAAAAATCCTTCCAAAAAAATTTTAAAAAATCAAAAACTACAAAAAGTTTCGAAAATCATGAAAAATAGAAAACGAGTCGTCTTGCCATGAAACTTCACGTGAAGGCTTAAAGGACCATTGTATGAATTTACAAGCCATAAAAATGGCATTGGCATGTAGAAATATGAAGATGTGCCTAAACCCACCTACCACTCTATCGATCCACAGCTTGCACATCCCGTCTCTTTGGAAGACGTAGTACCCGCCCACCCGTCCGCTCGTTTCGTCGGTTGGCTTAGGCATACGGAGTTCATTCCCAATCTAAGATTGGACCAGACCTAGAGTTACATCAGCAAGATTGGTAGCACGTAGAGGGGGACCCGGCCGATCCCCGGCTTGCGCATCCCGCCCCTCTGGCCGGTTAAGAGCCCGGACGCTCATTTCTTGGGTTGACTTAGGCATGCAGAGTTCATCCCCAGTCTAAGCATACGGAGTTCTTTCCCAGTCTAAGAGCGGACCGGACTGAGGGTTGCGGTAGCACATGCTGGGCTCGGGCATGTGCTGGTGCCCCATTTTTCTTCGTCGGGGCACCATTGTCGGAGCATCGCCGGAGAACCTGATCGGCGGCATTGGTGTTCCGACGATCGGGGGGCCAGGGGGTGTGCGCACATGATGTGTGATGGGTGTTGGTACCTGGCCCTTATATTGGCCCCCTATCCCTCATCAAACCTCAAGAACTCACACCCCCTTAAGGAGCATTTGAGATTTTACAGGTTTGCTGCCAGTAGCCATTAAAGTGTCTGAAATTGGGACACTTTTTTCAAGTGGCCACAAAATCTTGTACACTTCGAGTTTTTAGCTGATTTTTTTTGTGCATGCCAAAAAAAATGCAAGGATCACGTCTACCAAGTTTGGGGCCAAAACTCCTTCTACAAAAATTTTAAAAAATCCCGAACCGCAAAAAGTTTCAAAAATCATGAAAAATAGAAAACGAGTCGTTTCGCCATGAAACTTCACGTGAAGGCTTAAGGGACCATTGTATGAATTTAAAAGCCATAAAAATGGCATTGCCATGCAGAAATATGAAGATATGCCTAAACCCACCTGCCACCCTATCAATCCACGGCTTGCGCATCCCGTCTCTTTGGCCGGCGTAGTGCTCGCCCGCCCGCCCGCTCGTTTCGTCGGTTGGCTTAGGCATACGGAGTTCATTCCTAGTCTAAGATCGCACCGGATTGAGGGTTATGGCAGCACATGCTGGGCTCGGGCATGTGCTGGTGCCGTATTTTTCTTCGTCAGGGCACCATCGCCGGAGAACCTGACCTGCGGCATTGGTGTTCCGGCGATCGGGGGGGCCAGGGGTGTGCGCACACATGATGTGTGATTGGTGTTGGTACTTGGCCCTTATATTGGCCCCCTATCCCTCATCAAACCTCAAGAACTCACACCCCCTTAAGGAGCATTTGAGATTTTATAGGTTTGCTGCCAGTAGCCATTAAAGTGTCTGAAATTGGGACACTTTTTTCAAATGGTCAAAAATCTTGTACACTTCGAGTTTTTAGCTGACTTTTTTTGTGCATGCAAAAAAAAATACAAGGATCACTTCTACCAAATTTGGGGCCAAACCTCGTTCCGAAAAAATTTTAAAAAATCCTGAACCACAAAAAGTTTCAAAAATTGTGAAAAATAGAAAACGAGTTGTCTTGCCATGAAACTTCACGTGAAGGCTTAAGGGACCATTGTATGAATTTACAAGCCATAAAAATGGCATTGGCACGTAGAAATATGAAGATGTGCCTAAACCCACCTACCACCCTATTGATCCTCGGCGTGCGCATCCCATCTCTCTGGCCGACGTAGTGCCTGCCTGCCCGTCCACCTACTCATTTCGTCGGTTGGCTTAGGCATACGAACTTCATTCCCAGTCTAAGATCGGATCGGACCGAGGGTTGCGACAGCACATGCTGGGCTCGGGCATGTGCTGGTGCCGCATTTTTCTTCATTGAGGCACCATCGTCGGAGAACAAGAACGGCAGCATTGGGGTTCCGATGATCGGGCGGGCCGAGGGGGTGTGCGCACATGATGTGCGATCGGTGCTGGTACTTGGCCCTTATATTGGCCCCCTATCCCTCATCAAACCTCGAGAACTCACACTCTCTTAAAGAGCATTTGAGATTTTACAGGTTTGCTACCAGTAGCCATTAAATTATCTAAAATGGGGACACTTTTTTCGAATGGTCACAAAATCTTGTACACTTCGAGTTTTTGGCTGATTGTTTTTTGTGCATGCAAAAAAAAATACAAGGATCATGTCTACCAAGTTTGGGGCCAAAGCTCCTTCCAAAAAAATTTTAAAAAATACCAAACCGTAAAAAGTTTCGAAAATAATGAACAATAGAAAACGAGTCGTCTTGCCATGAAACTTTACATGAAGGCTTAAGGGACCATTGTATGAATTTAAAAGCCATAAAAATGGCATTGGCACAAAGAAATATGAAGATGTGCCTAAACCCACCTACCATCCTATCGATCCACGGCTTGCGCATCCCGTCTCTCTGGCCGGCGTAGTGCCCGCCTGCCCGTCCGTCCGCTCGTTTCGTCGTTTGGCTTAGGCATACAGAGTTCATTCCCAATCTAAGATCGGACCGAACCGACGGTTACGGTAACAGGATTGGCAGCACGCAGAGGGGGCCCCGATCGATCCTTGACTGACGCATCCCACCCCTCTGGCCGGCTGAGCGCTCGCACACTCGTTTCCTGGGTTGACTTACGCATACAGAGTTCATTCCTAGTCTAAGATCAGACCGGATCAACGGTTGCGGTAGCACATGCTGGGCTTAGGCATGTGCTGGTGCCGCATTTTCTTCGTTGGGGCACCATCGTCGGAGCAGCGTCGGAGAACCTGACCTGCGGCATTAGGGTTTCAGCGATCGAGGGGGCCGGGAGGTGTGCACACATGATGTGCAATGGGTGCTGGTACTTGGCCCTTATATTGGCCCCCTATCCCTCATCAAACCTCGAGAACTCACACCCCCTTAAAGAGCATTTTAGGTTTTTCAGGTTTGCTGCCAGTAGCCATTAAAGTGTCTGAAATGGGGACACTTTTTCCAAGTGGTCACAAAATCTTGTACACTTCGAGTTTTTAGCTGAATTTTTTTGTGCATGCCAAAAAAATACAAGGATAACGTCTGCCAAGTTTCGGGCCAAAACTCCTTCCGAAAAAATTTTTAAAAATCCCAAACCGCAAAAAGTTTGAAAAATCGTGAAAAATAAAAAATGAGTCGTCTTGCCATGAAACTTCATGTGAAGGCTTAAGGGACCATTGTATGAATTTACAAGCCATAAAAGTCTCATTGGCATGCAAAATATTAAGATATGCCTAAACCCACATACCACCCTATCGATCCACGGCTTGCGCATCCTGTCTGCCCGCTCGTTTCGTCGGTTGGCTTAGGCATACGGAGTTCAATCCCAGTCTAAGATCAGACCGGACCTAGGGTCACAGCACCAGGATCGGCAGCACACAGAGGGGGATCCGGTCAATCCCTGGCTTGCGCATCCCGCCCCTATGGTCAGTTGAGCGTCGGTACGCTCGTTTTATGGGTTGACTTAGGCATATGGAGTTCATTCCCAGTCTAAGCATACAAAGTTCATTCCCAGTCTAAGATCGAACCAGACCGAGGGTTACGGCAGCACATGCTGGGCTCGGGCATGTGCTGGTGTCACATTTTTCTTCGTCGGGGCACCATCGCTGGAGCATCGTCGGAGAACCAGACCAGCAGCATTATGGTTCTGACAATCGGGGGGGCCGGGGGGGTGTGCGCACATGTTGTGCGATCGGTGCTGATACTTGGCCCTTATATTGGCCCCCTATCCCTCATCAAACCTCAAGAACTCACACCCCCTTAAAGAGCATATGAGATTTTACAAGTTTGTTGCCAGTAGCCATTAAAGTGTCTGAAATGGGGGTACATTTTTCAAATGGTCACAAAATCTTGTACAATTTGAATTTTTAGCTGATTTTTTATGTGCATGCCAAAAAAAATAAAGGGATCATGTCTACGAAGTTTGGGACCAAAACTCCTACCAAAAAAATTTTAAAAAATCCGAAACTGCAAAAAGTTTCGAAAATCATGAAAAATAGAAAACGAGTCGTCTCGCCATGAAACTTCACGTGAAGGCTTAAAGGACCATTGTATGAATTTACAAACCATAAAAAATGGCATTGGCATGTAGAAATATGAAGATGTGCCTAAACCCACCTACCACCCTATCGATCCACAGCTGCACATCCCATCTCTCTGGACGACGTAGTACCCGCCCACCCGCCCGCTCGTTTCGTCGGTTGGCTTAGGCATACGGAGTTCGTTCCCAATCTAAGATTGGACCAGACCTAGAGTTACGTCAGCAAGATTGGTAGCACATAGAGGGGGACCCGGTAGATCCCCGGCTTCCGCATCCCGCCCCTCTGGCCGGCTGAGAGCCCCTGACGCTCATTTCTTGGGTTGACTTAGGCATGCAGAGTTCATCCCCAGTCTAAGCATAGGGAGTTCTTTCCCAGTCTAAGAGCGGACCAGACTGAGGGTTGCGGTAGCACATGCTGGGCTCGGGCATGTGCTGGTGCCCCATTTTTCTTCGTCGGGGCAGCATCGTCGGAGCATCGCCGAAGAACCTGACCGACGGCATTGGTGTTCCGACGATCGGGGGGCCAGGGGGTGTGCGCACATGATGTGTGATGGGTGTTGGTACCTGGCCCTTATATTGGCCCCCTATCCCTCATCAAACCTTAAGAACTCACACCCCCTTAAGGAGCATTTGAGATTTTACAGGTTTGCTGCCAGTAGCCATTAAAGTGTCTGAAATTGGGACACTTTTTTCAAGTGGTCACAAAATCTTGTACACTTCGAGTTTTTAGTTGATTTTTTTTGTGCATGCCAAAAAAAATACAAGGATCACGTCTACCAAGTTTGGGGCCAAAACTCCTTCTACAAAAATTTTAAAAAATCCCGAAACCGCAAAAAGTTTCAAAAATCATGAAAAATAGAAAACGAGTCGTTTCGCCATGAAACTTCACGTGAAGGCTTAAGGGACCATTGTATGAATTTAAAAGCCATAAAAATGGCATTGCCACGCAGAAATATGAAGATGTGCCTAAACCCACCTGCCACCCTATCAATCCACGGCTTGCGCATCCCGTCTCTCTAGCCGGCGTAGTGCCCGCCCGCCCGCCCGCTCGTTTCATCGGTTGCCTTAGGCATATGGAGTTCATTCCTAGTCTAAGATCGCATCAGATTGAGGGTTGTGGCAGCACTGGGCTCGGGGCATGTGCTGGTGCCGTTTTTTCTTCGTCAAGGCACCATCGCCGGAGAACCTGACCTGCGGCATTGGTGTTCCAGCGATCGGGGGGCCAGGGGTGTGCGCACACATGATGTGTGATTGGTGTTGGTACTTGGCCCTTATATTGGCCCCTATCCCTCATCAAACCTCAAGAACTCACACCCCCTTAAGGAGCATTTGAGATTTTATAGGTTTGCTGCCAGTAGCCATTAAAGTGTCTGAAATTGGGACACTTTTTTCAAATGTCAAAAATCTTGTACACTTCGATTTTTAGCTAACTTTTTTTGTGCATGCAAAAAAAAATACAAGGATCACTTCTACCAAATTTGGGCCAAACCTCGTTCCGAAAAATTTTAAAAAAATCTCGAACCACAAAAAGTTTCCAAAAATTTTGATGAAAAATAGAAACGAGTTGTCTTGCCATGAAACTTCACGTGAAGTTAAGGGACCATTGTATGAATTTAACAAGCCATAAAAATGGCATTGGCACGTAGAAATATGAAATGTGCCTAAACCCACCTACCACCCTATCGATCCTCGGCGTGCGCATCCCGTCTCTCTGGCCGACGTAATGCCCGCCTGCCCGCCCACCTACTCATGTTGTCGGTTGGCTTAGGCATACGGACTTCATTCCCAGTCTAAGATCGGATCAGACCGAGGGTTACGACAGCACATGCTGGGCTCGGGCATGTGCTGGTGTCGAATTTTTCTTCGTTGAGGCACCATCGTCGGAGAACCAGCGGCAGCATTGGGGTTCCGACGCGGGCGGCCGAGGGGTGTGCGCACATGATGTGCGATCGGTGGCTGAACTTGGCCCTTATATGGCCCCCTATCCTCATCAACCTCGAGAACTCACACCCCCCTAAGAGATTTGAGATTTTACAGGTTTGCTGCCAGTAGCCATTAAAGTCTCTGAATAGAGGGCACTTTTTTCAAATGGTCACAAGATTTTGTACACTTCAAGTTTTTAGCTGATTTTTATTGTGCATGCCAATAAAAATACAGGGATCATGTCTACTACATTTGGGGCCAAAAATCCTTCCAAAAAAATTTTAAAAAATCCGAAACTGCAAAAAGTTTCAAAAATCATGAAAAATAGAAAATGAGTCGTCTTGCCATGAAACTTCACGTGAAGGCTTAAGGGACCATTGTATGAATTTAAAAGCCATAAAAATGGCATTGCCATGAAGAAATATGAAGATGTGCCTAAACCCACGTACCACGCTATCGATACAAGGCTTGCGCATCCCATCTCTCTGGTCGGTGTAGTGCCCACCCGCCCGTCCACCTGCTCGTTTCGTCGTTTGGCTTAGGCATACGGAGTTCATTCCTAGTCTAAGATTGGACCAGATCAAGGGTTGCGGTAGCACATGCTGGGCTCGGGCATGTGCTGGTGCCGCATTTTTCTTCGTCAAGGCACCATCGCCGAAGCATCGTCTGAGAACCTGACCGGCGGCATTGGGGTTTCAACAATCGGGGGGCCAGGGGGTGTGCGCACATGATGTACGATGGGTGCTTGTACTTGGCCCTTATATTGGCTCTCTATCCCTCATCAAACATCGAGAACTCACACCCCCTTAAAGAGCATTTGAGATTTTACAGGTTTGCTGCCAGTAGCCATTAAAGTGTCTGAAATGTGGACACTTTTTTCAAATGGTCACAAAATCTTGTACACTTTGAGTTTTTAGCTGAATTTTTTCGTGCATGCCAACAAAAATACAATGATCACGTCTACCAAGTTTGGATAGAAAACTCCTTCTGAAAAAATTTAAAAAAATTCAGAACTGCAAAAAGTTTCAAAAATCATGAAAAATAGAAAACGAGTCGTCTTGCCATGAAACTTCACGTGAAGGCTTAAGGGACCATTGTTTGAATAAGCCATAAAAATTGCATTGGCATGCAAAAATATGAAGATGTGCCTAAACCCACCTACCACCCTATCGATCCACGGCTTGCACATCCCGTCTCTCTGGCCGACGTACTGCCTGCCCGCCTGCCCACCCGTCCGCCCGCTCATTTTGTTGGTTGGCTTAGGCATACGGAGTTTATTCCCAATCTAAGATCGGACCAGACTGAGGGTTGTGGCAGCAGGATTGGCAGCACGTAGAGGGGGACCTGATCGATCCCCGGCAAGTGCATCCCGCCCCTCTGGCCTGCTGAGCGCCCGCACGCTCGTTTCGTGAGTTGACTTAGGCATACGAAGTTCATTCCCAGTCTAAGCATACAGAGTTCATTCCAAGTCTAAGATCGGATCGGACCGAGGGTTGCGGCAGCACATGTAAGGCTCGGGAATGTGCTGGTGCTACATTTTTCTTTGTCGGGGCACCATCGTTGGAGCATCGCCGGAGAACCTGACCGATGACATTGGGATTCCGACGATCGGGGGGGCCAGGGGGTGTGCGCACATGATGTGCGATGGGTGCTGGTACTTGGCCCTTATATTGGCCCCCTATCCCTCATCAAACCTCGAGAACTCACATCCCCTTAAAGAGCATTTGAGATTTTACAGGTTTGCTGCCAGTAGCCATTAAAGTGTCTAAAATGGGGATACTATTTTCAAATGGTCACAAATCTTGTACACTTCAAGTTTTTAGCTGAATTTTTTTGTGCATGCGAAGAAAAATACAAGGATCACGTCTACCAAGTTTGGGGCTGAAAACCCCTTCTGAAAAAATTTTAAAAAATCCCGAACCGAAAAAAGTTTCAAAAATCGTGAAAAATAAAAAACGAGTCCTCTTGCCATGAAACTTCACGTGAAGGCTTAAGGGACCATTGTATGAATTTACAAGCCATAAAAATGGCATTGGCATGCAGAATATGAAGATGTGCCTAAACCCACCTGCCACCCTATCGATCCACGGCTTGCGCATCTCGTCTCTCTGGCCGACGTAGTGCCCGCCCGCCCGCCCACGCGTTTCGTCGGTTGGCTTAGGCATACGGAGTTCATTCCCAATCTAAGATCAGATCGAACTGAGGGTTACGATAACAGGATCGGTAGCATCCAGAGGGGGACCCGACCAATCCCCGACTTGCGCATCCTGCCCCTCTGGCCGGCTAAGGGCCCGCATGCTCGTTTTGTGGGTTGACTTAGGCATACGGAGTTCATTCCTAGTCTAAG
This sequence comes from Durio zibethinus, assembly GCF_002303985.1. The sequence goes on along the minus strand of NW_019167926.1, from coordinate 17,916,088 downwards.
CATACGGAGTTCATTCCCAATCTAAGATCGGATTGGACCGAGGGTTACGACAGCACATGCTGGGCTTGGGCATGTGCTGGTGCCGCACGTTTCTTCACCGGGGCACCATCGTCGGAGCATCGCCGGAGAACCTAACCGGTAGCATTAGGGTTCCGACGATCGGGGGGTGTGCTCAGACGGTGTGCGATGGGTGCGGGTACTTGGCCCTTATAGTGGCCCGCTATCCCTCGTCAAACCTCGAGAACTCACACCCCCTTCAAGAGCATTGCAGATTTTATAGGTTTGCTGCCAGTAGCCATTAAAGTGTCTGAAATGGGGACACTTTTTTCAAATGGTCACAAAATCTTGTACACTTCGAGTTTTTAGCTGAATTTTTTTGTGTATGCCAGCAAAAATACAAGGATCACATCTACCAAGTTTAGGACCAAAACTCCTTTCAAAAAAATTTTAAAAAACCCCGAACCGTAAAAAGTTTTAAAAATCGTGAAAAATAAAAAACGAGTCGTCTTGCCATGAAACTTCACGTGACGGCTTAAGGGACCATTGTATGAATTTACATGCCATAAAAATGGCATTGGCATGTAGAAATATGAAGATGTCCTAAACCCACCTACCACCCTATCGATCCACGGTTGCGCA
>NW_019167926.1:17840500-17914449 GCF_002303985.1 Durio zibethinus | reverse complement strand
GGTGCTCAATCGACCAGAAGGGCGGGATGCACAAGCCGGGGATTAGTCGGGTCCCCTTCTACGTGCTACCGATCCTGCTGCCGCAACCTTCAGTCCGGTCTGATCTTAGACTGGGAATGAACTCTGTATGCCTAAGCCAACCTACGAAATGAGTGGGCGGGCAAGCAGGAACTATGCCGGCCAGAGAGATGGGATGCGCAAGCCGTGTATCGATAGGGTGGCAGGTAGGTTCAGGCACATCTTCATATTTCTGCATGCCAATGCCATTTTTATTTCTTGTAAATGCATACAATGGTCCCTTAAGCCTTCACATGAAGTTTCATGGCAAGACGACTCGTTTTCTATTTTTCACAATTTTTAAAACTTTTAACGGTTCGAGATTTTTCAAAATTTTTTTGAAAGGAGTTTTGGTCCCAAACTTGGTAGACGTGATCCTTGTATTTTTGTTGGCATGCACAAAAAAATTCAGCTAAAAACTTGAAGTGTACAAGATTTTGTGACCATTTGAAAAAAGTGTCCCCATTTCAGACACTTTAATGGCTACTGGCAGCAACCTTTTAAATCTCAAATGCTCTTTAAGGGGGTGTGAGTTCTCGAGGTTTGACGAGGGATAGGGGGCATATATAAGGGCCAAGTACCAGCACCCATCACACATCATGTGCGCACACCCCCCCGGCCCCCCCGATCGTCGGAACTTCAATGCCCCAGGGAAGAAAAATACGGCACCAGCACATGCTCGAGCCCAGCATGTGCTGCTGCAACCCTCGGTCCGGTACGATCTTAGAATGGGAATGAAGTCCATATGCTTAGACTACGAATAAACTTCGTATGCCTAAGTCAACCCACGAAACGAGCGTGCGGGCGCTCAGCTGGCCAGAGGGGCGGGATGCGTAAGTCGACGATCGGTCGGGTCCCCCTCTACGTGCTGCCGATCCTACTGTCGCAACCCTCAGTCTGGTCTGATCTTAGACTGGGAATGAACTCCATATGCCTAAGCCAACCGACGAAATGAGCGGGGCAGCGGGCGGGCGGGAACTACGCCGGCCAGAGAGATGGGATGCGCAAACCATGGATCGATAGGGTGGTAGGTGGGTTTAGGCACATCTTCATATTTTTGCATGCCAATGCCATTTTTATGGCTTGTAAATGCATACAATGGTCCCTTAAGCCTTCACGTGAAGTTTCATGGCAAGACGACTCGTTTTCTATTTTTCACGATTTTTGAAACTTTTTACGGTTCGGCATTTTTTAGAACTTTTTTAGAAGGAGTTTTGGCCCCAAACTTGGTAGACGTGATCCTTGTATTTTTGTTGGCAAGCAAAAAAAATTCAGCTAAAAATTCGAAGTGTACAAGATTTTGTGACCATTTGAAAAAAGTGTCCCCATTTCAGACACTTTAATGGCTACTGGCATCAAACCTATAAAATCTCAAATGCTTTTTAAGGGGGTGTGAGTTCTCGAGGTTTGATGAGGGATAAGGGGCCAATATAAGGGCCAGGTACCAGCACCCATCGCACATCATGTGCGCAGACCCCCCGACCCCCCGATCATCAGAACCCCAATGTCGCTGGTCAGGTTTTTCGACGATGCTCCGACGATGGTGCCTTGACGAAGAAAAATGCGGCACCAGCACATGCCCAAGCCCAGCATGTGCTGTCATAACCCTCGGTCCGGTCCGATATTAGACTGGGAATGAACTCCGTATGTTTAGACTGGGAATGAACTCCGTATGCCTAAGTCAACCCACGAAACAAGCGTGCGGGCGCTCAGCCAGCGAGAGGGGTGGGATGCGCAAGCCTGGGATTGGTCGGGTCCCCCTCTACGTGCTACCGATCTTGCTGCTACAACCCTCAGTCTGGTCTGATCTGACATTGAGAATGAACTCCGTATGCCTGAGCCAACCGACGAAACGAATGGGCGGGCGGGCGGGCGAGCTGGCACTACGTCGACCAGAGAGACGAAATGCGCAAGCCAGAGGGGCAGGATGCACAAGCCGGTGATTGGCCAGGTCCCCCTCTGCGTGCTACCAATCGTACTACCGTAACCCTCGGTCCAGTCCAATTTTAGACTGGGAATGAACTCCGTATGCCTAAGGCAACTGACGAAACGAGCGGACGAGCGGGCGGGCACTACACCAGCCAGAGAGACGGGATGCGTGAGCCTTGGATAGATAGGGTGGTAGGTGCGTTTAGGCACATCTTCATATTTTTACGTGCCAATTCCATTTTTATGGCTTATAAATTCATACGATGGTGCCCCGACGAAGAAAAATACGGCACCAACACATGCCCGAGCTCAGCATGTGCGACCGTAACCCTTATTCCGATCCGATCTTAGACTGGGAATGAACTCCGTATGCTTAGACTGGGAATGAACTCCATATGACTAAGCCAACCGATGAAACGAGTGTGCGGGCGCTCAGCCAGCCAGAGGGGTGGGATGTGCAAGCCGGGGATTGGTCGGGTCCCCTTCTTTGTGCTGTCGATCCTGCTGTCGCAACCTTCAATCCGATCTGATCTTAGATTGGGAATGAACTCCGTATTCATTGAGCCAACCGATGAAACGAACGGGCGGGCGGGCGGGCTGGCACTATGTCGACCCGAGAGACGAGATGCGCAAGCCATGGATCGATAGGGTGGTAGGTGGGTTGAAGCACATCTTCATATTTCTATGTGCCAATGCCATTTTTGTGGCTTGTAAATTCATACAATGGTCCCTTAAGCCTTCACCTGAAGTTTCATGGCAAGACGACTCGTTTTCTATTTTTCATGATTTTCAAAACTTTTTGCGGTTTGAGATTTTTTTTTAATTTTTTTGAAAGGAGTTTTGGCCCCAAACTTGGCAGACGTGATCCTTGTATTTTTTTTGGCATGCACAAAAAAATTCAGCTAAAAACTCGAAGTGTACAAGATTTTGTGACCATTTGAAAAAAGTGTCCCCATTCTAAACACTTTAATGGCTACTGACAGCAAACCTGTAAAATCTCAAATGCTCTTTAAGGGGGTGTGAGCTCTCGAGGTTTGATGAGGGATAGGGGGCCAATATTAGGGCCAAGTACTAGCACCCACCGCACATCATGTGCGCACACCCACCCAGCCCCCCCGATCACCTGAACCCCAATGCCACCGGTCAAGTTTTTCGACGATGCTCCGGCGATGGTGCCCCGACAAAGAAAAATGCTACACCAGCACATGCCCGAGCCTAGCATGTGCTGCTGTAACCCTCGGTACGGTCCAATTTTAGACTGGGAATGAACTCCGTATACCTAAGCCAACCGACGAAACGAGCGAGCGGATGGGCGAGCGGGCACTATGCCAGCCAGAGAGACGGGATGCACAAGCCGTGGATCGATAGGGTGGTAGGTGTGTTTAGGCACATCTTTAGATTTCAGTGTGCCAATACCATTTTTATGGCTTGTAAATTCATACAATGGTCCTTTAAGCCTTCACGTGAAGTTTCATGGCAAGACGACTCGTTTTCTATTTTTCACGATTTTTGAAACTTTTTACAGTTCGGGATTTTTTTAAACTTTTTTGAAAGGAGTTTTGGCCCCAAACTTGGTAGACGTGATCCTTGTATTTTTGTTGGCATGCACAAAAAATATCAGCTAAAAACTCGAAGTGTACAATATTTTGTGACCATTTGAAAAAAATGTCCCCATTTCAGACACTTTAATGGCTACTAGCAGAAAACCTGTAAAATCACAAATGCTCTTTAAGGGGGTGTGAGTTCTGAAGGTTTGATGAGGGATAGGGGGCCAATATAAGGGCCAAGTACCAGCACCCATCGCACATCATGTGCGCACACCCACCCATCGGCCCCCCCGATCGTCGGAACCCCAATACCGCCGGTCAGGTTCTCCGACGATGGTGCCCCGACGATGAAAAATGTGGCACCAGCACATGCCCGAGCCCAGCATGTGCTGCCGCAACCCTCGGTCCGGTCCGATCTTAGATGGAGAATGAACTCCGTATGCTTAGACTGGGAATGAACTCCGTATGCCTAAGTCAACCCACGAAACGAACGTGCGGGCGCTTAGTCGGCCAGAGGGGTGGGATGCACAAGCCGGGGATTGATCGGGTCCCTCTTTGCGTGCTTCCGATCCTACTACCGCAACCCTTCATCTGATCTGATCTTAGGCTGGGAATTAACTCCGTTTGCCTAAGCCAACCGACGAAACGAGCGGGCGGGCGGACGGGGGGGCACTAGGTCGGCCAGAGAGGGTGGATGCGCAAGCCGTGGATCGATAGGGTGGTAGGTGGGTTTAGGCACATCTTCATATTTCTCCGTGCCAATGCCATTTTTATGGCTTGTAAATTGATACGATGGTCCCTTAAGCCTTCACGTGAAGTTTCATGGCAAGATGACTCGTTTTCTATTTTTCACGATTTTTGAAACTTTTTACGGTTTGAGATTTTTAAAATTTTTTTGGAAAGCGTTTTGGCCCCAAACTTGGTAGACGTGATCCTTGTATTTTTGTTGGCATGCACAAAACAATTGAGCTAAAAACTCGAAGTGTGCAAGATTTTGTGACCATTTGAAAAAAGTGTCCCCATTTCAAACACTTTAATGGCTACTGGCAGCAAACCTGTAAAATCTCAAATGCTCTTTAAGGGGGTGTGAGTTCTTGAGGTTTGATGAGGGATAGGGGACCAATATAAGGGCCAAGTACCAGCACCCGTCGCAGAACATGTGCGCACACCCCCCGGCCCCCCGGTCGCCGTAACCCCAATGCCGCCGTTTAGGTTCTCCGACGATGCTTCGACGATGGTGCCCCGACGAAGAAAAATATGGCACCAGCACATGCCCGAGCCCAGCATGTGCTGCCGCAACCTCCGGTCCAGTCCGATCTTAGACTGGGAATGAACTCCGTATGCCTAAGCCAACCAACGAAATGAACGGGCGAGCAGGCACTACGCCGGCCAGAGAGACGGGATGCGTAAGCCGTGGATCGATAGGGTGGTAGGTGGGTATAGGCACATCTCCATATTTCTGCATGCCAATGCCACTTTTATGGCTTGTAAATTCATACAATGGTCCCTTAAGCCTTCACGTGAAGTTTCATGGCAAGACGACTCGTTTTCTATTTTTCATGATTTTCAAAACTTTTTGCGGTTCGGGATTTTTTAAAATTTTTTCAGAAGGAGTTTTGGCCCCAAACCTAGTAGACAAGATCCTTCCATTTTTGTTGGCATGCACAACAAAATTCAGCTAAAAACTCGAAGTGTACAAGATTTTATGACCATTTGAAAAAAGTGTCCCCATTTCAGACACTTTAATGGCTACTGGCAGAAAACCTGTAAAATCTCAAATGCTCTTTAAGGCGGTGTGAGTTATTGAGTTTGATGAGGGATAGGGGGCCAATATAAGGGCCAAGTACAGCACCCACCCCCCCGGACCCCTCGATCGTCGGAATCCCAATGCTGTTGGTCAGGTTCTCCGGCGATGCTCCGACGATGTGCCCCGGCGAAGAAAAATGCGGCACCAGCACATGCCCGAGCCCAGAATGTGCTACCGTAACCTTTGGTCTGGTTCAATCTTAGACTGGGAATGTACTCCGTATGCCTAAGCCAACCGACGAAACGAGTGGGCGAGCGGGCGGGCGGGCACTACACCTGCTAGAGAGACGGGATGCGCAAGCCGTGGATCGATAGAGTGGTAGGTGGGTTTAGGCACATCTTCATATTTCTGCATGCCAATGCCATTTTTATGGCTTGTAAATTCATACAATGGTCCCTTAAGCCTTCACGTGAAGTTGCATGGCAAGATGACTTGTTTTCTATTTTTCACTATTTTCAAAACTTTTGATGGTTCGGGATGTTTTAAAATTTTTTCGGAAGGAGTTTTGGCCCCAAACTTGGTAGACGTAATCCTTGTATTTTTGTTGAAAAGCACAAAAAAATCAGCTAAAAACTCGAAGTGTACAAGATTTTGTGTCCATTTGAAAAAAGTGTCCCCATTCCAAACACTTTAATGGCTACTGGCAGCAAACCTGTTAAGGAGGTGTGAGTTCTCGAGGTTTGATGAGGGATAGGGGGCCAATATAAGGGCCAAGTACCAGCACCCATTGCACATCATGTTCGTACACCCCCCCGTCAGCCCCCCCGATCGTCGGAACCCCAATGCCGCCGGTCAGGTTCTCCGGTGATGCTCCGATGATGGTGCCCCGACGATGAAAAATGCAGCACCAGCACATGCCCAAGCCCAGCATGTGCTGCCGCAACCCTCGGTCTGGTCCGATCTTAGACTGGGAATGAACTCCATATGCTTAAACTGGGAATGAACTCCGTATGCCTAAGTCAACCCACGGAACAAGCGTGCGGGCGCTCAACCGGTCAGAGGGGCGGGATGCGCAAGCTGGGGATCGATCGGGTCCCACTCTATGTGCTGTCGAGCCTACTACCGCAACCCTCAGTCTGGTCTGATCATAGACTGGGAATGAACTCCATATGCCTAAGCCAATCGACGAAACGAGCGGGCGGGCGAGAGGGCGGGCACTACGCCGGCCAGAGAGACGGGATGTGCAAGCCATGGATTGATAGGGTGTTAGGTGGGTTTAGGCACATCTTCATATTTCTGCAAGTAAATGCCATTTTTTTGGCTTTTAAATTCATACAATGGTCCCTTAAGCCTTCACGTGAAGTTTCATGGCAAGACGACTCGTTTTCTATTTTTCATGATTTTCAAAACTTTTTGCAGTTCGGGATTTTTTAAAATTTTTTCGGAAGAAGTTTTGGCCCTAAACTTGGTAGACGTGATCCTTGTATTTTTTTGGGCATGCACAAAAAAATTCAGCTAAAACCTCGAAGTGTACAAGATTTTGTGACCATTTGAAAAAAGTGTCCCCATTTCAGACACTTTAATGGCTACTGGCAGCAAACCTGTAAAATCTCAAATGCTCTTTAAGGGGGTGTGAGTTCTCGAGGTTTGATGAGGGATAGGGGGCCAATATAAGGGCCAAGTACCAGCACCCATCGCACATCATGTGCGCACACCCCCCGACCCCCCCGATCGTCGGAATCCCAATGCCGTCGGTCAAGTTCTCCGACGATGCTCCGACGATGGTGCCCCGGTGAAGAGAAATGCGCTCCAGCACATGCCCGAGCCCAGCATGAGCTGCCACAACCTTCGGTTTGGTTCGATCTTAGACTGGGAATGTACTCCGTATGCCTAAGCCAATAGACAAAACGAGAGGGCGGGCGGGCAGTTGGGCGGCCACTATGCCTGCCAGAGAGACGGGATGCGTAAGCCGTGGATCGATAGGGTGATAGGTAGGTTTAGGCACATCTTCATATTTCTGCATGCCAATGCCATTTTTATGGCTTGTAAATTCATACAATGGTCCCTTAAACCTTCACGTGAAGTTGTATGGCAAGACGACTCGTTTTCTATTTTTCAATGATTTTCAAAACTTTTTACGGTTAGGATTTTTTAAAATTTTTTTGCATGAAGTTTTGGCCCCAAACTTGGTAGACGTGATCCTTGTATTTTTTTTGGCTTGCACAAAAAAAATCAGCTAAAAACTCGAAGGTCCAAGATTTTGTGACCATTTGAAAAAAGTGTCCCCATTCCAGACACTTTAACGGCTACTGGCAGCAAACATGTAAAATCTGAAATGCCCTTTAAGGAGGTGTGAGTTCTCGAGGTTTGATGAGGGATAGGGGGCCAATATAAGGGCCAAGTACCAGCACCCATTGCACATAATGTGCGTACACCCCCCGCCGGACCCCCCGATCGTCGGAACCCCAATGCCGGTCAGGTTCTCCGGTGATGCTCCGACGATGGTGCCCCGACGACGAAAAATGTGGCACCAGCACATGCCCGAGCCCAGTATGTGCTGCTGCAACCCTCGGTCTGGTCCAATCTTAGACTGGGAATGAACTCCGTATGCCTAAGTTAACCCACGAAACGAGCGTGCAGGCACTCAGCCGGCCAGAGGGGCGGGATGCGCAAGCCGGTGATCGGTCGGGTCCCCCTCTACGTGTTGCCGATCCTACTGTCGCAACCCTCAGTCCGATCTGATCTTAGACTGGGAATGAACTCCATATGCCTAAGCCAATCGATGAAATGAGCGGGCGGGCGGGAGGGCGGAAACTACGCCGGCCAGAGAGACGGGATGCGCAAGCCATGGATCGATAGGGTGGTAGGTGGGTTTAGGCACATCTTCATATTTTTGCTTGCCAATACCATTTTTATGGCTTGTAAATGCATACAATGGTCCTTTAAGCCTTCACGTGAAGTTTCATGGCAAGACGACTCGTTTTCTATTTTTCATGATTTTTGAATCTTTTTACGGTTCGGCATTTTTTAGAACTTTTTCAGAAGGAGTTTTGGCCCCAAACTTGGTAGACGTGATCCTTGTATTTTTGTTGGCATGCAAAAAAAATTCAGCTAAAAATTCGAAGTGTACAAGATTTTGTGACCATTTGAAAAAAGTGTCCCCATTTCAGACACTTTAATAGCTACTGGCATCAAACCTATAAAATCTCAAATGCTTTTTAAGGGGGTGTGAGTTCTCGAGGTTTGATGAGGGATAGGAGGCCAACATAAGGGCTAGGTACCAGCACCCATCGTACATCATGTGCGCACTCCCCCCGACCCCCCGATCATCAGAACCCCAATGTCGTTGGTCAGGTTTTTCGACGATGCTCCGACGATGGTGCCCTGACGAAGAAAAATGCGGCACCAGCACATGCCCAAGCCCAGCATGTGCTGTCATAACCCTCGGTCCGGTCTGATATTAGACTGGGAATGAACTCCGTATGCCTAAGTCAACCCACGAAACAAGCGTGCGGGCGCTCAGCCAGCGAAAGGGGTGGGATGCGCAAGCCGGGGATTGGTCGGGTCCCCCTCTACGTGCTACCGATCCTGCTGCTACAACCCTCAGTCCGGTCTGATCTTACATTGAGAATGAACTTCGTATGCCTGAGCCAACCGACAAAACGAATGGGCGGGCGGGCGGGCGAGCTGGCACTACGCCGACCAGAGAGATGAAATGCGCAAGCCAGAGGGGTAGGATGCACAAGCCGACGATTGGCCAGGTCCCCCTCTGTGTGCTACCAATCGTACTGCCGTAACCCTCGGTCCGATCCAATTTTAGACTGGGAATGAACTCCGTATGCCTAAGGCAACCGACGAAACAAGCGGACGGGCGGGCGGGCACTACACCAGCCAGAGAGACGGGATGCGCGAGCCTTGGATAGATAGGGTGGTAGGTGGGTTTAGGCACATCTTCATATTTTTACGTGCCAATTCCATTTTTATGGCTTGTAAATTCATACGATGGTGCCCCGATGAAGAAAAATGCAGCACCAACACATGCCCGAGCCCAGCATGTGCTACCGTAACCCTTGTTCCGATCCGATCTTAGACTGGGAATGAACTCCGTATGCTTAGACTGGGAATGAACTCCATATGACTAAGCCAACCCATGAAACGAGTGTGCGGGCGCTCAGCCAGCCAGAGGGGTGGGATGCGCAAGTCGGGGATTAGTCGGGTCCCCCTCTACGTGCTGTCGATTCTGCTGCCGCAACCTTCAATCCGATCTGATCTTAGATTGGGAATGAACTCCGTATGCATTGAGCCAACCGATGAAACGAACGGGCGGGCGGGTGGGCTGGCACTATGTCGGCCAGAGAGACGAGATGCGCAAGCCATGGATCGATAGGGTGGTAGGTGGGTTGAAGCACATCTTCATATTTCCATGTGCCAATGCCATTTCTGTGGCTTGTAAATTCATACAATGGTCCCTTAAGCCTTCACGTGAAGTTTAATGGCAAGACGACTCGTTTTCTATTTTTCATGATTTTCAAAACTTTTTGTGGTTTGAGATTTTTTTTAATTTTTTTGAAAGGAGTTTTGGCCCAAACTTGGCAGACGTGATCCTTGTATTTTCTTTTGGCATGCACAAAAAAATTCAGCTAAAAACTCGAAGTGTACAAGATTTTGTGACCATTTGAAAAAAGTGTCCCCATTCTAAACACTTTAATGGCTACTGACAGCAAACCTGTAAAATCTCAAATGCTCGGTTAAGGGGGTGTGAGTTCTCGAGGTTTGATGAGGGGATAGGGGGCCAATATTAGGGCCAAGTCACTAGCAGGCCCACCCGCACATGATTGACACACCCACCCAGCCCCGCGATCATGAACCCCATGCTCGGTCAGGTTTGAGATGCTCCGGCGTGTACCGTCGACAAAGACGAAATATGCGACACGAGCCATACCCAGTGGGAATGAACCTGTATGCTTAGATCGAATGAATTATGCCTAGTCAACCACGAAACACGACGGGCGCTTAGTCGGCAGAGGGGCGGGAGCACAAGCGGGGCTGATCGAGGTCCCCCCTGCGTGCTTTTCGTCTAGCTTGCAACGGCGCTTCATTCCATCGATCTTAGACTTGGAATTAACTCCGTTTTGCCTAAGCAACCGACGAAACGAGCGGCGGGCGGGCGGCAACTAGTGGCCAGAGAGGGGATGCGCAAGCCGTGGATCGATAGGGTGGTACGTGGGTTTAGGTACATCTTCATATTTCTTCGTGCCAATGCCATTTTTATGGCTTGTAAATTCATACGATGGTCCCTTAAGCCTTCACGTGAAGTTTCATGGCAAGATGACTCGTTTTCTATTTTTCATGATTTTTGAAACTTTTTACGGTTTGAGATTTTTAAAATTTTTTCGGAAAGAGTTTTGGCCTCAAACTTGGTAGACGTGATCCTTGTATTTTTGTTGGCATGCACAAAACAATTGAGCTAAAAACTCGAAGTGTGCAAGATTTTGTGACCATTTGAAAAAAGTGTCCCCATTTCAAACACTTTAATGGCTACTGGCAACAAACTTGTAAAGTCTGAAATACCCTTTAAGGAGGTGTGAGTTCTCGAGGTTTCATGAGGGATAGGGGGCCAATATAAGGGCCAAGTACCAGCACCCATCGCACATCATGTGCGTACACCCCCCCCCCCCGTCGGAACCCCAATGCCGTCGGTCAGGTTCTCCGGTGATGCTCCGACGATGGTGCCCCAACGACGAAAAATGCGGCACCAGCACATGCCAAAGCCCAGTATGTGCTGTCGTAACCCTCGGTCTGGTCCGATATTAGATTGGGAATGAACTCCGTATGCTTAAACTGGGAATGAACTCCGTATGCCTAAGTCAACCCACGAAACACGCATGCGGGCACTCAGCCGACCAGAGGGGCAGGATCCGCAAGTCGGGGATCGACCGGGTCCCACTCTACATGCTACCGAGCCTACTGTCACAACCCTCGGTCTGGTCTAATCATAGACTGGGAATGAACACCGTATGCCTAAGCCAACCGACGAAATGAGCAGGAGGGCAGGCACTACGCTGGCCAAAGAGACAGGATGCGCAAGCCTTTGATCGATAGGGTGGTAGGTGGGTTTAGGCACATCTTCATATTCCTGCATGCCAATGCCATTTTTTTGGCTTGTAAATTCATACAATGGTCCCTTAAGCCTTCACGTGAAGTTTCATGGCAAGACGACTCGTTTTCTATTTTTCTTGATTTTTGAAAATTTTTACGGTTCGGGATTTTTTAAAATTTTTTCGGAAGGAGTTTTGGCCCCAAACTTGGTAGACGTGATCCTTGTATTTTTTTGGGCATGCACAAAACAAATCAGCTAAAAAATCAAAGTGTACAAGATTTTGTGACCATTTGAAAAAGGTGTCCCCATTTCAGACACTTTAATGGCTATTGGCAGCAAACCTGTAAAATCTCAAATGCTCTTTAAAGGGGTGTGAGTTCTTGAGGTTTGATGAGGGATAGGGGGCCAATATAAGGGCCAAGTACCAGCACCCATCGCACATCATGTGCGCACACCCCCCGGCCCCCCCGATCGCTGTAACCCTAATGCTACCGGTCAAGTTCTCCGACGATGCTCCGACGATGGTGCCCCGGGGAAGAAAAATGCGGCACCAGCACATGCTCGAGCCCAGCATGTGCTACCACAACCCTTGGTCTAGTCCAATCTTAGACTAGGAATGAACTCTGTATGCCAAAGTCAACCCACGAAACGAGCGTGCGGGGGCTCAGCCGGCCAATGGGGCGGGATGCACAAGCCGGGGATCGGTCAGGTCCCTCTCAAAGTGTTGTTGATCTGGCTGCCGCAACCCTTAGTTCGATCTAATTTTAGACTGGGAATGAACTTCGTATGCCTAAGCTATCCGACGAAACGAGTGGGCGGGCAAGCAGGCGGGTAGTATGCCTGCCAAAGAGACGGGATGCGCAAGCCGTGGATCGATAGGGGGCTAGGTGGGATTAGCCACATCTTCATATTTATGCATGCCAATGCCATTTTTATGGCTTGTAAATTCATACAATGGTCCCTTAAGCCTTCACGTGAAGTTGCATGGCAAGACGACTCGCTTTCTATTTTTCACGATTTTCAAAACTTTTTGTGGTTCGGGATTTTTTAAAATTTTTTCGGAAAGAGTTTTGGCCCCAAACTTGGTAGACGTGATCCTTGTATTTTTGTTGGCATGCACAAAAAAAATCAGCTAAAAACTTGAAGTGTACAAGATTTTGTGACCATTTGAAAAAAGTGTCCCCATTTCAGACACTTTAATGGCTACTGGAAGCAAACCTATAAAATCTCAAAGTGCCTCTTTTAAGGGGGTGTGAGTTCTCGAGGTTTGATGAGGATAAGGGGCAAATATAAGCCCAAGTACCAGCACCCATCGCACATCATTGCGCACACCACCCGTCGGCCCCCCGATGTCGAACCCAATGCCGTCGGTCAGGTTCTCAGCGATGCTCCGGCGATGGTCCCCGACTAAAATGCAGCACCAGACATGTGAGAAGCAATGCTACCGCACCCTCAGTCTGGTCCAATCTTATGGGAATGCTTCGCGCTACTGGGAATGACTCCGATGCCGTAACCCGTCTGGGTCGCGATCGCCAGAGGGAGGATGCGCAAGGAGGATGATCGGGTACTCTGTGTGCGATCCTTACTCGCAACCCTCAGTTCGGCCCAATCTTATACTAGGAATGAACTCCGTATACCTAAGCCAACCGACGAAACGAGCGGGCAGGCGGTCGGGCACTACATTGGCCAGAGAGACGGGATGCGCAAGCCTCGGATCGATAGGGTGGCAGGCGGGTTTAGCCATATCTTCATCTTTCTATGTGCCAATGCCATTTTATGGCTTGTAAATTCATACAATGGTCCCTTAAGCCTTCACGTGAAGTTTCATGGCAAGATGACTCGTTTTCTATTTTTCATGATTTTGAAAACATTTTGCAGTTTGGGATTTTTTAAAATTTTTTCAGAAGGAGTTTTGGCCCCAAACTTGGTAGATGTGATCCTTTTATTTTTGCTAGCATGCACAAAAAAATTCAGCTAAAAACTCGAAGTCTACAAGATTTTGTGACCATTTGAAAAAAGTATCCCCATTTCAAACACTTTAATGGCTACTGACAGCAAACCTATAAAATCTCAAATGCTGTTTAAGGGGGTGTGAGCTCTTGAATTTTGATGATGGATAAGGGGCAAATATAAGCACCAAGTACCAGCACCCATCGCACATCATGTGCGCACACCCCCCCGAAACCCACAATCGTCAGAACCCCAATGCCGTCGGTCAGGTTCTCCAGCGATGCTCCGGCGATGGTGCCCCAACGAAGAAAAATGCCCGAACCCAATATGTGCTCCTACAACCCTCGGTCTGGTCCGATCTTAGACTGGGAATGAACTCCGTATGCCCAAGTCAACCCACGAAACGAGCGTGCGGGCGCTCGACCGGTCGAGGGGAGGGATGCGCAAGTCGGGGATCGGTCGGGTCCCCCTCTATGTGCTGCCGATCCTGCTGCTACAACCCTCGGTCTAGTCCGATCTTAAACTGGGAATGAACTCCGTATGCCTAAGCCATCCGATGAAATGATCGGGCGGGCACAAAGCCGGCCAGAAAGACGAGTTGCGCAAGCCGTGGATCGATAGGGTGGCAGGCGGGTTTAGCCATATCTTCATATTTCTATGTGCCAATGCCATTTTATGGCTTGTAAATTCATACAATGGTCCCTTAAGCCTTCACGTGAAGTTTCATGGCAAGACGACTCATTTTCTATTTTTCACAATTTTGAAAACTTTTTGGAGTTCGGGATTTTTTAAAATTTTTTCGGAAGGAGTTTTGACCCCAAACTTGGTAGACATGATCCTTGTATTTTTGTTGGCATGCACACAAAAATTCAGCTAAAAACTCGAAGTGTACAAGATTTTGTGACCATTTGAAAAAACTGTCCCCATTTCAGACACTTTAATGGCTACTGGCAGCAAACCTGTAAAATCTCAAATGCTCTTTAAGGGGGTGTGAGTTCTCGAGGTTTGATGAGGGATAGGGAGCTAATATAAGGGCCAAGTACCAGCACCCATCGCACATCATGTGCGCACACCCTCCTCGGCCCCCCGATTGTCGGAACCCCAATGCCACCAGTCAGGTTCTCCGACGATGGTGCACCGGTGAAGAAAAAAGCGGCACCAGCACATGCCCGAGCCTAGCACGTGCTGCCGCAACCCTCGATCCGGTCTGATCTTTCCCTGAGAATGAACTCCATATGCTTAGACTGGGAATGAACTCCGTATGCCTAAGTCAACCCACGAAACGAGCATGCGGACGCTCAGCCAGCCAGAGGGGCGGGATGTGCAAGCCGGGGATCGGTCGGGTCCTCCTCTGTGTGCTGTCGATCTTGCTACCACAACCATCGGCTCGGTCTGATCTTAGACTGGCAATGAGCTCCGTATGCCTAAGCCAACCGACGAAACGAACGGGCGGGCAGGCACGCATTACGTCGGCCAGAGAGACGGGATGCGAAAGCCGTGGATCGATTGGGTGGTAGGTGAGTTTAGGCACATCTTCATATTTCTACGTGCCAATGCCATTTTTGTGGCTTGTAAATTTATACAATGGTCCCTTAAGCCTTCACGTGAAGTTTCATGGCAAAACGACTCCTTTTTTTATTTTTCACGATTTTGGAAACTTTTTGCAGTTCAGGATTTTTTAAAACTTTTTTAGAAGGAGTTTTGGCCCCAAACATGGTAGACGTGATCCTTGTATTTTTTTTGGCATGCACAAAAAAATTCAGCTAAAAACTCGAAGGGTACAAGATTTTGTGACCATTTGAAAAAGGTGTCCCCATTTCAGACACTTTAATGGCTACTGGCAGCAAACCTGCAAAATCTCGAATTCTCTTTAAGGGTGTATGAGTTCTCATGGTTTGATGAGGGATAGGAGGCCAATATAAGGGCCAAGCACCAGCACCCATCGCACATCATGTGCGCACACCCCCTCTGACCCCCCCGATTGTCGGAACCCCAATGCCGCCGGTTAGGTTCTCCGGCGATGCTCCGACGATGGTGCCTCGGGGAAGAAAAATGCGGCACCAGCACATGCCCGAGCGTAGTATGTGCTCCCACAACCCTCGGTCTGGTCCGATTTTAGACTGGGAATGAACTCCAGATGCCTAAGTCAACCCACGAAACGAGCGTGCGGGCGTTCAGTCGGCCAGCGGGGCGGGATGCGTAAGTCGGGGATCGGTCGGGTCCCCGTCTGTGTGCTGCTGATCTTGCTACCACAACCATCGGCTCGGTCTGATCTTAGACTGGGAATGGGCTCCGTATGCCTATGCCAACCGATGAAACGAGCAGGTGGGCGGGCACTATGCCGGCCAGAGAGACGGGATGCGTAAGTCGTAGATCGATAGGGTGGTAGGTGGGTTTAGGCACATCTTCATATTTCTATGTGCCAAAGCCATTTTTATGGCTTGAAATTTCATGCAATGGTCCCTTAAGCCTCACGTGAAGTTTCATGGCAAGACGACTCGTTTTCTATTTTTCACGATTTTTCAAAACTTTTTACGGTTTGGGATTTTTTAAAATTTTTTTAGAAGTAGTTTTGGCCCGAAACTTGGTAGAAGTGATCCTTGTATTTTTGTTGGCATGGACAAAAAAATTCACCTAAAAACTCGAAGTGTACAAGATTTTATGACTATTTGAAAAAAGTGTCCCTATTTCAGACACTTTATCGGCTACTGGCAGCAAACCTGTAAAATCTCAAATGCTCTTTAAGGGGGTGTGAGTTCTCGAGGTTTGATGAGAGATAGGGGGCCAATATAAGGGCCAAGTACCAGCACCCATCGCACATCATGTGCGCACCCCCCCGGCCCCCCCGATCACCGGAACCCCTATGCCGTCGGTCAGGTTCTCCGACGATGCTCCGACGATAGTGCCCCGATGAAGAAAAATATGGCACCAGCACATGCTCGAGCCTAGCATGTGCTGCCATAACCCTCAGTCCGGTCCGATCTTAGACTGGGAATGAACTCCGTATGCCTAAGCCAACCGACGAAACGAGCGGGCGGGCGGGAACTACGCTGGCCAGAGAGACGGGATGCGCAAGCCGTGGATCGATAGGATGGTAGGTGGGTTTAGGCACATCTTCATATTTCTGCGTGCCAATGCCATTTTTATTGCTTGTAAATTCATACAATGATCCCTTAAGCCTTCACGTGAAGTTTCATGGTAAGACAACCCATTTTCATTTTTTCACGATTTTTGAAACTTTTTGCGATTCGAATTTGTTAAAATTTTTTCAGAAGGATTTTTGGCCCCAAACTTGGTAGACGTGATCCTTGTATTTTTGTTGGCATGCACAAAAAAATTCAGCTAAAAGCTCGAAGCGTACAAGATTTTGTGACCATTTGAAAAAAGTGTCCCCATTTCAGACACTTTAATGGCTACTGGCAGCAAACCTGTAAAATCTCAAATGCTCTTTAAGGGGTGTGAGTTCTCGAGGTTTGATGAGGGATAGGGGGCCAATATAAGGCCCAAGTACCAGCACCCATCACACATCATGTGCGCACACCCCCCGGCCCCCCCGATCGCCAGATCCCCAATGCCGCCGGTCAGGTTCTCCGACGATGCTCCGACGATGGTGCCCTGATGAAGAAAAATACGGCACCAGCACATGCCTGCCCGCAGCATGTGCTGCCGTAACCCTCAGTCTGGTTCGAACTTAGACTGGGAATGAACTCTGTATGCTTAGACTAGGAATGAACTCCGTATGCGTAAGTCATCCCACGAAACGAGCGTATGGGTGCTCAGCTGGCCAGAGGGGCGGGATGTGCAAGCCGGGGATCGGTCGGGTCCCCCTCTGCGTGCTGTCGATCCTACTGCCGTAACCCTCGGTCTGGTTCGATCTGAGACTATGCGTAAGCCAATCGACGAAACGAGCGGGCGGGCGGGCACTACGCCGACCAGAGAAATGGGATGCGCAAGCCATGGATCGATAGGGTGGTAGATGGGTTTAGGCACATATTCATATTTCTACATGCCAATGCCATTTTTATGGCTTATAAATTCATACAATGGTCCTTAAGCCTTCGCGTGAAGTTTCATGGCAAGACGACTCGTTTTCTATTTTTCATGATTTTTGAAACTTTTTGCGGTTCGAGATTTTTTAAAATTTTTTCGGAAGGCGTTCTGGGTCCAAACTTTGTAGACATGATCCTTGTATTTTTGTTGGTATGCACAAAAAAATTAAGTTAAAAACTTGAGGTGTACAAGATTTTGTGACCATTTGAAAAAGTGTCCCCATTTCAGACACTTTAATGGCTACTGGCAGCAAACCTGTAAAATCTCAAATGCTCTTTAAGGGGGTGTGAGTTCTCGAGGTTTGATGAGAGATAGGGGGCCAATATAAGGGCCAAGTACCAGCACCCATCGCACATCATGTGCGCACCCCCTGGCCCCCTCGATCGTCGAAACCCTAATGCCATCGGCCAGGTTCTCCGGTGATGCTCTGGCGATGGTGCCCGACGAAGAAAAATGTGCCACCAGCACATGCCCGAGCCCAGCATGTGCTGCCACAACCCTCGGTCTGGTCCAATCTTAGACTGGGAAAGAACTCCGTATGTTTAGACTGGGAATGAACTCCGTATGCCTAAGTCAACCCACAAAACGAGTGTACGATGGCTCAGCCGACCAGAGGGGCGGGATGCGCAAGCCAGGGATTGGCTGGTTCCCCCTCTACGTGCAGCCGATCCTGCTGTCGCACCGCTTGGTCTGGTCTGATCTTAGACTAGGAATGAACTCCGTATGCCTAAGCCAACCGACATAACGAGCGGGCCGGCGGGCACTACGTCGGCTAGAGAGACGTGA
This sequence comes from Durio zibethinus, assembly GCF_002303985.1. Next base: position 17,896,283 of record NW_019167926.1, on the reverse strand, counting down.
TACGCAAGCAGTGGATCGATAGGGTGGTAGTTGGGTTTAGGCACATCTTCATATTTTTGTGTGGCAATGCCATTTTTATGGCTTGTAAATTCATACAATGGTCCCTTAAGCCATCACGTGAAGTTTCATGGCAAGACGACTCGTTTTCTATTTTTCACGATTTTTGAAACTTTTTACGGTTTGGGATTTTTTGAAATTTTTTCGGAAGGCGTTTTGGCCCCAAACTTGGTAGACGTGATCCTTGTATTTTTGTTGGCATGCACAAAAAAATTCAGCTAAAAGCTCGAAGCGTACAAGATTTTGTGACCATTTGAAAAAAGTGTCCCCATTTCAGACACTTTAATGGCTACTGGCAGCAAACCTGTAAAATCTCAAATGCTCTTTAAGGGGGTGTGAGTTCTCGAGGTTTGATGAAGGAAAGGGGGGCCAATATAATGGCCAAGTACTAGCACCCATCACACATCATGTGCGCACACCCCCGGCCCCCCGAACGTCGGAACCCCAATGCCGCCGGTCAGGTTCTCCGGTGATGCTCCGGCGATGGTGCCCTGGTGAAGAAAAATGCGGCACCAGCACATGCCCGAGCCTAGCATGTGCCACCGTAACCCTCGGTTCGGTCCGATCTTAGAGTGGGAATGACCTCCGTATGGCTAAGCCAACCGATGAAACGAGCGGGCGGGCAGGTGGGTGGGCACTATGCCAACAGAGAGACGGGATGCGCAAGCCATGGATCGATAGGGTGGTAGGTGGGTTTAGGCACATCTTCATATTTTTTTGCGCCAATGCCATTTTTATGGCTTTTAAAAAATTCATACAAAGGTCCCTTAAGCCTTCACGTGAAGTTTCATTGTAAGACGACTCATTTTCTATTTTTCATGATTTTTGAAACCTCTTGCGGTTCGGGATTTTTTTTAATTTTTTTGGAAGGAGTTTTGGCCCCAAACTTGGTAGACGTGATCCTTGTATTTTTGTTGGCATGCACAAAAAAATTCAGCTAAAAACTCGAAGTGTACAACATTTTGTGACCATTTGAAAAAAGTGTCCTCATTTCAAACACTTTAATGGCTACTGGCAGCAAACCTGTAAAATCTCAAATGCTCTTTAAGGGGGTGTGAGTTCTCAAGGTTTGAGGAGGGATAGGGGGCCAATACAAGGGCCAACTACCAGCACCCATCGCACATCATGTGTGCACACCCCCCCGACCCCCCGATTGCCGGAACCCCAATGCCACCGGTCAGGTTCTCCGGTGATGCTCAGGCGATGTTGTCGCGGCAAAGAAAAATGCGGCACCAGCACATGCTCGAGCCCAGCATGTGCTGCCGCAACCCTCGGTCCGGTCCAATCTTAGAATGGGAATAAACTCCGTATGCCTAAGCCAACCGACGAAATAAGTGGGTCGGCGGGCACTACGCCGGCCAGAGAGACGGGATGCGCAAGTCGTGGATCGATAGGGTGGTAGGTGGGTTTAGGCACATCTTCATATTTCTGCTTGCCAATGCCATTTTTATGGCTTGTAAATTCATACAATGGTCCCCTAAGCCTTCACGTGAAGTTTCATGGCAAGACGACTCGTTTTCTATTTTTCACGATTTTTGAAACTTTTTGCGGTTCGAGATTTTTTAAAATTTTTTCAGAGGAATTCTGGCCCCAAACTTGGTAGACATGATCCTTGTATTTTTCTTGGCATGCACAAAAAATATCAGCTAAAAACTCGAAGTGTACAAGATTTTGTGACAATTTGAAAAAAGTGTCCCCATTTCAGACACTTTAATAGCTACTGGCAGCAAACCTATAAAATCTCAAATGCTCGTTAAGTAGGTGTGAGTTCTCGAGGTTTGATGATGGATAGGGGGCCAATATAAGGGCCAAGTACCAGCACCCATCGCACATCATGTGAGTACACCCCCCCGGCCCCCTCGATCGCTGGAACCCCAACACCGCCGGTTAGGTTCTCCGGCGATGCTCCGACGATGGTCCACCGACGAAGAAAAATACGGTACCAGCACATGCTCGAGCCTAGAATGTGCTGCCGCAACCCTCAGTCCGGTCTGATCTTAGACTGGGAATGAACTCCGTATGCCTAAGTCAATCCACGAAACGAGTGTGCGGGCACTCAGCCGACCAGAGGGGCGGGATGCGCATGTCGGGGATCGACCGGGTCCCCCTCTGCGTGCTCTCGGTCTGTTTCAATCTTAGACTGGGAATAAACTCTGTATGCCTAACCCAACCGACGAAACGAACGGGCGGGCGGTCGGGCGGGCACTACGCCGGCCAGAGAGAAGGGATACACAAGCCGTAGATCGATAGGGTGGTAGGTGGGTTTAGGCACATCTTCATATTTCTGTGTGCCAATGCCATTTTTATGGCTTGTAAATTCATACGATGGTCCCTTAAGCCTTCACATGAAGTTTCATGGCAAGACGACTCGTTTTCTATTTTTCATAATTTTTGAAACTTTTTACGGTTCGGGATTTTTTAAAATTTTTTCGGAAGGCGTTTTGGCCCCAAACTTGGTAGACGTGATCCATGTATTTTTGTTGGCATGCATAAAACATTCAGCTAAAAACACGAAGCGTATAAGATCTTGTGACCATTTGAAAAAAGTGTCCCCATTTCAGACACTTTAATTGCTACTGGCAGCAAACCTGTAAAATCTCAAATGCTCTTTAAGGGGGTGTGAGTTCTCGAGGTTTGATGAGGGATAGGGGGCCAATATAAGGGCCAAGTACCAGCACTCATCACACATCATGTGCGCACACCCCCCCGACCCCTCCGATCGTCGAAACCCCAATGCCGTCGGTCAGGTTCTCAGGCGATGCTCCGGCGATGGTGCCCCGACGAAGAAAAATGCGACACCAGCACATGCCCGAGCCCAGCATGTGCTGCCGTAACCCTCTGTCCGGTCTGATCTTAGACTTGGAATGAACTCCGTATGCCTAAGCCAACCGACGAAACGAGTGGACGGGCGGGCGGGCACTACGTCGGCCGATAGACGGGATGTGCAAGCCATAGATCGATAGGGTGGTAGGTGGGTTTAGGCACATCTTCATATTTCTACGTGCCAATGCCATTTTTATGGCTTGTAAATTCATACAACGGTCCCTTAAGCCTTCACGTGAAGTTTGATGGCAAGATGACTCGTTTTTTATTTTCCATGATTTTTGAAACTTTTTGTGGTTCGAGATTTTTTAAAATTTGTTCGGAAAGAGTTTTGGCCCCAAACTTGGTAGACATGATCCTTGTATTTTTTTTGGCATGCATAAAAAAAATCAGCTAAAAAGTCGAAGTGTACAAGATTTTGTGACCATTTGAAAAAAGTGTCCCCATTTCGGACACTTTACTGGCTACCGGCAGCAAACCTGTAAAATCTCAAATGCTCTTTGAGGGGGTGTGAGTTCTCGACGTTTGATGAGGGATAGGGGGCCAATATAAGGGCCAAGTACAAGCACCCATCACACATCATGTGCGTACGCCCCCCGGCCCCCCGGATCGTCGGAACCCTAATGCCGCCGGTCAGGTTCTCCGGCGATGCTCCGACGATGGTGCCCTGGTGAAGAAAAATGCTGCACCAGCACATGCCCGAGCCTAGCATTTGCTGCCGCAACCTTCGGTCCAGTTCGATCTTAGACTGGGAATGAACTCTGTATGCTTAGACTGGGAATAAACTTCGTATGCCTAAGTCAACCCACGAAACGAGCGTGCGGGCTCTTAGCCGGCCAGAGAGGGCGAGTTGCGCAACTGGGGATCGACCGGGTCCCCCTCTGCGTGCAGACGAACTTGCAGCTGCAGCCCTTGGTCTGGTCCAATCTTAGACTGGGAATGAACTCCGTATGCCTAAGCCAACCGACGAAAAGAGCGGGCAGGCGGGCCGGCACTACACTGGCCCGAGAGACAGTATGTGCAAGCCGTGGATCGATAGGGTGGTAGGTGGGTTTAGGCACATCTTCATATTTTAACATGCCAATGCCATTTTTATGGCTTGTAAATTCATACAATGGTCCTTTAAGCCTTCACGTGAAGTTTCATGGCAAGACGACTCGTTTTTTATTTTTCACGATTTTTGAAACTTTTTATGGTTCGGGATTTTTTAAAATTTTTTCCAAAGCAGTTTTGGCCCCAAACTTGGTAGACGTAATCCTTTCATTTTTGTTGGCATGCATAAAAATATTCAGCTGACAACTTGAAGTGCACAAGATTTTGTGACCATTTGAAAAAAGTGTCCAAATTTCAGACACTTTAATGGCTACTGGCAGCAAACCTGTAAAATCTCAAATGCTCTTTAAGGGGGTGTGGGTTCTCAAGGTTTGATGAGGGATAGGGGGCCAATATGAGGCCAAGTACCAACCCCCATCGTACATCATGTGCACACAGCCCCCTCGACCCCCCCGATCGTCAGAACCCCAAAGCCGTCGGTCAGGTTCTCCGATGATGCTCCGATGATAGTGCCCCGATGAAGAAAAATGCGGCACTAGCACATGCTCAAGCCCAGCATGTGCTGTCGCAACCCTCGGTCCAGTCCGATCTTAGACTGGGAATGAACTCCGTATGCCTAAGCCAACCGACGAAACGAACGGGCGGGCGGACGGGCACTATGCCTGCCAGAGAGATAGGATGCGCAAGCCGTTGATCGATAGGGTGTAGGTGGGTTTAGTCACATCTTCATATTTCTGTGTGCCAATGCCATTTTTATGGCTTGTAAATTCATACAATGGTCCCTTAAGCCTTCACGTGAAGTTTCATGGCACGATGACTTGTTTTCTCTTTTTCATGATATTCAAAACGTTTTGTCGTTTGGTATTTTTTAAAGTTTTTTCGAAAGGAGTTTTGGCCCCAAACTTGGTAGATGTGATCCTTGTATTTTTGTTGGCATGCACAAAAAAATCAGCTAAAAACTCGAAGTGTACAAGATTTTGTGACCCTTCGAAAAAAGTGTCCCCATTTCAGACACTTTAATGGCTATTGGCAGCAAACTTGTAAATCTCAAATGCTCTTTAAGGGGGTGTGAGTTCTCGAGGTTTGTTGAGGAATAGGGGGCCAATATAAGGGCCAAGTACCCACACCCATCGCACATCATGTGCGCACACCCCCCGGCCCCCCATAACGTCGGAACCCCAAAGCCGCCGGTCAGGCTCTCCGGCGTTGCTCCGACGATGGTGCCCCGACGAAGAAAATTACGGCACCAGCACATGCCCGAGCCCAGCATGTGCTACCGCAACCCTTGGTCCGATCTGACCTTAGACTGGGAATGAACTCCGTATGCCTAAGTCAACCCAAGGAACGAGCGTGCGGGCGCTCAGTCGGCCAGAGGGGCGGAATGCACAAGCCGAGGATCGGTTGGGTACCCCTCTCCGTGCTGCCGATCCTACTGCCGCAACCCTCAGATCAATCCAATCTTAGACTGGGAATGAACTCCATATGCCTAAGCCAACCGACGAAATGAGCAGGCGGGCAGGCGGGCAGGCACTACGTCGGTTAGAGAGACGAGATGCGCAAGCCGTGGATCGATAGGGTGGTAGGTGGGTTTAGTCACATCTTTATATTTCTATGTGCCAATACCATTTTTGTGGCTTGTAAATTCATACAATGGTCCCTTAGGCCTTCACATGAAGTTTCATGGCAAGACGACTCGTTTTCTATTTTTCATGATTTTTGAAACTTTTTGTTGTTTGTGATTTTTTAAAATTTTTTTGGAAGGTGTTTTAATGCCAAACTTGGTAGACCTGATCCTTGTATTTTTTTTGGCATGCACAAAAAAATTCAGCTAAAAACTCAAAGTGTACAAGATTTTGTGATCATTTGAAAAAAGTGTCCCCGTTTCAGACACTTTAATGGCTACTGGTAGCAAACCTGTAGAATCTCAAATGGTCTTTAAGGGTGTGTGAGTTCTCAAGGTTTGATGAGGGATAGAGGGCCAATATAAAGGCCAAGTACAAGCACTCATCGCACATCATGTGCGCACACCCCCCGGCCCCCCCGATCGTCGGAACCCCAATACCGCCGGTCAGGTTCTTTGATGATGCTCCGGCGATGGTGCCCTGATGAAGAAAAAAATGGCACCAGCACATGCCCGACCTCGGCATGTGCTACCGCAGCCCTCGGTCTGATCCGATCTTAGACTGGGAATGAACTCCGTATGCCTAAGCCAATCGACGAAACGAGCGGGCGGGCACTACGTCGGCCAGTGAGATGGGATGCGCAAGCCGTGGATCGATAGGGTGGTAGGTGGGTTTAGGTACATCTTCATGTTTCTGTGTCCCAATGCCATTTTTATGGCTTGTAAATTCATATAATGTTCCCTTAAGCCTTCACGTGAAGTTTCATGGCAAGACGACTCGTTTTCTATTTTTCATGATTTTCAAAATTTTTACAGTTCGAGATTTTTTAAAATTTTTTCGGAAGAAGTTTTGGCCCCAAACTTGGTAGACTTGATCCTTGTATTTTTTTTGGCATGCACAAAAAAAATTCAGCTAAAAACTCGAAGTGTACAAGATTTTGTGACCATTTGAAAAAAGTCTCCCCATTTTGGACACTTTAATGGCTAATGGCAACAAACCTGTAAAATCTCAAATTCTCTTTAAGGGGGTGTGAGTTCTGGAGGTTTAATGAGGGATAGGGGGCCAATATAAGGGCCAAGTACCAGCACCCATCGCACATCATGTGCGCACACCCCCCGACCCCCCCCAATCGCCGGAACCCCAATGCCGTCGATCAGGTTCTCCGACGATGGTGCCCCGACGAAGAAAAATGTGGCTCCGACACATGCCTGATTCCAGCTTGTGCCGCTGCAACCCTCGGTCTGGTCTGATATTAGACGGGGAATGAACTCCGTATGCTTAGACTGGGAATGAACTCCATATGCCTAATTCAACCCATGAAACAAGCGTGCAGGCGCTCAGCTGGCCAGAGGGGTGGGATGTGTAAGCCGGGGATCGACCGGGTCCCCCCCTACGTGCTACCGATCCTGCTGCCACAACCCTCGGTCTGGTCCGATCTTAGACTGGGAATGAACTCCGTATGCCTAAGCCAACCGACAAAACGAGCGGGCGGGCGGGCACTACGTCGACCAGAGAGACTGGATGGGCAAGCCATGGATCGATAGGGTGGTAGGTGGGTTTAGGCACATCTTCATATTTCTACGTGCCAATGCCATTTTTATGGCTTGTAAATTCATACGATTGTCCCTTGAGCCTTCACGTGAAGTTTCATGGCAAGACAACTCGTTTTCTATTTTTCACGATTTTGAAAACGTTTTACGGTTCGGGATTTTTTAAAATTTTTTCGGAAGGAGTTTTGGCCCTAAACTTGGTAGACATGATCCTTGTATTTTTGTTGGCATGCATAAAAATATTCCGCTAAAAACTCGAAGTGTACAAGATTTTGTGACCATTTGAAAAAAATGTCCCCATTTCAGACACTTTAAGGTCCAAGTACCAGCACCCATCGCACATCATGTGCGCACACCCCTTTCGGCCCGTCTGATCTCCAGAACCCCAATGGCACCGGTCAGGTTCTCCGGTGATACTCCGATGATGGTGCCCCGATGAAGAAAAATGTGGCACCAGCACATGCCCTAGCCCAGCATGTGCTGTTGCATCCCTTGGTCTGGTCTGATCTTAGACTGAGAATGAACTCCATATGCTTAGATTGGGAATGAACTCCGTATGCCTAAGTCAACCCATGAAATGATCGTGCGTGTGCTCAGCCAGCCAGAGGGGCGGGATGTGCAAGCCGGAGATTGGCCGGGTCCCCCCTGCGTGCTGGCAATCCTACTGCCACAACCCTCCATCCGGTCTGATCTTAGACTAGGAATGAACTCCATATGCCAAGTCAACCCACGAAAACGATCGTACGGGCGCTCAGCTGACCAGAGGGGCGGGATGCTCAACCGGGGATCGGTCGGGTCCCTCTTTGTGTGCTTCTGATCTTGCTACCGTAACCCTCCATCTGGTCCGATCTTAGACTGGGAATGAACTCTGTATGCCTAAGCCAACCGACGAAACGAGCGGTCGGGCGGGTAGGTGGGCACAACGCTAGCCAGAGAGAGGGGATGCGCAAGCCGTGGATCGATAGGGTGGTAGGTGGGTTTAGGCACATCTTCATATTTCTGCATGCCAATGCCATTTTTACGGCTTGTAAATTCATACAATGCTCCCTTAAGCCTTCACGTGAAGTTTCGCGGCAAGATGACTCGTTTTCCATCTTTCAAGATTTTTAAAACTTTTTATGGTTCGGGATTTTTAAAATTTGTTCGAAAGGAGTTTTGGCCCCAAACTTGGTAGACTTGATCCTTGTTTTTTTGTTGGCATGCACAAAAAAATTTAATGAAAAACTCACAGTGTACAAGATTTTGTGACCATTTGAAAAAAGTCTCCCCATTTCAGACACTTTAATGGCTACTGGCAGCAAACATGTAAAATCTCAAATGCTCTTTAAGGGGGTGTGAGTTCTCGAGGTTTAATGAGGGAAGGGGGCCAAATTAGGGCCAAGTACCACACCAATCGTACATCATGTGCTCACTACCCCACTCGGCCCCCCGATCCCGTGAACCCCAATGTCCTATCGATCAGATTCTCCGATGATCGCTTCCCGACGATGGGTGCCCTGACGAGAAAATACGACACCAGCACATCCCATCCAGCATGTGCTGTCGCAACCCCGGTCCGGTTCCGATCTTAGACTGGGAAATGAACTCCGTATGCTTAGGCTCGGGAATGAAACTCCGTATGCCTTAAGTCCAACCCACGAAATGAGCGTGTGGGCGCTTCAAGCCAGCCAGAGGGGCAGGATGCACAAGCCGAGGATCGATCGGGTCCCCCTTTGCGTTCTACCGATCCTACTGCTGCAACCCTCGATCCGGTCTGATCTTAGACTGGGAATGAACTCCGCATGCCTAAGCCAATCGACGAAACGGGCGGGCGGGTGGGTGGGCGGGCACTACGCCGACCAGAGAGACGGGATGTACAAGCCGTGGATCGATAGGCTGGTAGGTGGGTTTAGGCACATCTTCATATTTCTGTGTGCCAATGCCATTTTTATGGCTTGTAAATTCATACAGTGGTCCCTTAAGCCTTCACGTGAAGTTTCATGGCAAGACGACTCATTTTCTATTTTTCATGATTTTCAAAACTTTTTGTGGTTTGGGATTTTTTTAAAATTTTTTTGAAAGGTGTTTCAGTCCCAAACTTGGTAGATGTGATCCTTGTATTTTTGTTGGCATGCATAAAAAAAATTAGGTAAAAACTCGAAGTGTACAAGATTTTTTGACCATTTGAAAAAAGTGTCCCCATTTCAAACACTTTAATGGCTACTGGCAGCAAACCTGTAAAATCTCCAATGCTCTTTAAGAGGGTGTGAGTTCTCGAGGTTTGATGAGGGATAGGGGGCCAATATAAGGACCAAGTACCAGCAGCCATCGCACATCATGTGCGCACACCCCCCCGACCCCCCGATCGCCGGAACCCCAAATCCGCCGGTCAGGTTCTTCAACAATGCTTCGGAGATGGTGCCCCGGCGAAGAAAAATGCGGCACCAGCACATGCTCGACCCAAAATGTGCTGTTGTAACCCATGGTCTGGTCCGATCTTAGACTGGCAATGAACTCCGTATGGTTAGACTGGGAAAGAACTTGGTATGCCTAAGTCAACCCACGAAACGAGCGTACGAGCGCTTAGCCGACCAGAGGGGCGGGATGCACAAGCCGAGGATCGACCGGGTCCCCATCTACATGCTGTCGATCCTACTGCCGTAACCCTTGGTGTGGTCTGATCTTAGACTGGGAATGAACTCCGTATTCATGAGCCAATCGACAAAACGAGCGGATGGGCGGACGGGCGGGCACTACGCCGGCTAGAGAGACGGGATGCGCAAGCCGTGGATCGATAGGGTGGTAGGTGGGTTTAGGCACATCTTCTTATTTCTGCGTGCCAACTTGTAAATTTAAACAGTGGTCCCTTAAGCCTTCACGTGAAGTTTCATGGCAAGACAACTCGTTTTCTATTTTTCATGATTTTTGAAACTTTTTGCGATTTGGGATTTTTTAAAATTTTTTCGAAAGGAGTTTTGGCCCCAAACTTGGTAGACGTGATCCTTGTATTTTTTTTGGCATGCACAAAAAAATTCACCAAAAACTCGAACTGTACAAGATTTTGTGACCATTTGAAGAAAGTGTCTTCATTTCAGACACTTTAATGGCTACTGGTAGCAAACCTGTAAAATCTCAAATGCTCTTTAAGGGGGTGTGAGTTCTCGAGGTTTGATAAGGGATAGGGAGCCAATATAAGGGCCAAGTACCAGCACCCATCGCACATCATATGCGCACACCCCCCAGCTCTTCGATCGTCAGAACCCCATTGTCGTCGGTCAGGTTCTCTGACGATGCTCCGACGATGGTGCCCCGGTGAAGAAAAATACGACACCAGCACATGCCCGAGCCCAGAATGTGCTGCCGTAACCTTCGGTCTGGTTCGATCTTAGACTGGGAATGAACTCCGTATGGTTAGACTGGGAATGAACTTCGTATGCTTAGACTGGGAATGAACTCCGTATGCCTGAGTCAACCCACGAAATGAGCGTACTGGTACTCAGCCGGCCAGTGGGGCGTGATGCATATGCCGGGGATCAGTCGGGTCATCTTCTGCGTGCTACCGATCCTACTACTGTAACCCTCGATCCAGTTCAATCTTAGACTGGGAATGCACTCCGTATGCCTAAGCCAACCGACGAAACGAACGAGCAGACGGGCGGGCGGGCACTACGCCGGCCAAAAAGACGGGATGCGCAAGCCGTGGATCGATAAGGTGGTAGGTGGGTTTAGGCACCTCTTCATATTTTTGTGTGCCAATGCCATTTTTATGGCTTGTAAATTCATACAATGGTCCCTTAAGCCTTCACGTGAAGTTTCATGGCAAGACGACTCGTTTTTTATTTTTCATGATTTTTGAAACTTTTGCGGTTGGAGATTTTTTAAAATTTTTTCAAAAGGGGTTTTGTCCCCAAACTTGGTAGACGTGATCCTTGTATTTTTTTTAGCATGCACAAAAAAATTCAGCTAAAAACTCGAAGTGTACAAGATTTTGTGACCATTTGAAAAAAGTGTCCCCATTTCAAACACTTTAATGGCTACTGGCAGCAAACCTGTAAAATCTCAAATGCTCTTTCAGGTGGTGTGAGTTCTCGAGGTTTGATGAGTGATAGGGGGCCAATATAAGGGCCAAGTACCAGCACCCATCGCACATCATCTGCGCACACCCCCCGACCCCCCCAATCGTTGGAACCCTAATGCCGCCGATCAGGTTCTCCGATGATGATGCCCCGACGAAGAAAAATACGGCACCAGCACATGCCCGAGCCTAGCATGTGCTGCCACAACCCTCGATCCGGTCCGATCTTAGAATGGGAATGAACTCCATATGCTTAGACTGGGAATGAACTCTGTATGCCTAAGTCAACCCACGAAACGAGCGTGCGGGTGTTCAGCCGGCCAGTGGGGCACGATGCGTATGTCGGGGATCAACCGGGTCCCCTTCTGCGTGCTGCCGATTCTGCTGCCGCAACCCTTAGTCCAGTTCAATCTTAGACTAGGAATGAACTACGTATGCCTAAGCCAACCGACGAAACAAGTGGGCAGGCGAGCAGGCGGGCACTACGCCAGCCAGAGAGATGGGATGCGCAAGCCGTGGATCGATAGGGTTGTAGGTGGGTTTAGGCACATCTTCATATTTCTGCATGCCGATGCCATTTTTATGGCTTGTAAATTCATACAATGGTCCCTCAAGCCTTCACGTGAAGTTTCATGGCAAGACGACTCGTTTTCTATTTTTCATGATTTTTGAAACTTTTTGTGGTTCGGGATTTTTTAAAATTTTTTCGGAAGGAGTTTTTGCCCTGTACTTGGTAGACATGATCCTTGTATTTTTTTTGGCATGCACAAAAAAATTCAGCTAAAAACTCGAAGTGTACAAGATTCTGTGACCATTTGAAAAAGTGTCCCTATTTCAGACACTTTAATGGCTACTGGCAACAAACCTATAAAATCTCAAATACTTTTTAAGGGGGTGTGAGTTCTTGAGGTTAAATGAGGGATAGGGGGCCAATATAAGGGCCAAATACCAGCACCCATTGCACATCATGTGTGCACACCCCCCCGACCCCCCCAATCGTCGGAACCCCAATGCCGCCGATTAGGTTCTCCGACATGCTCCACGATGGTGCCCCGACGAAGAAAAATACGGCACCAGCACATGCCCGAGCCCAGCATGTGCTGCCGCAACCCTCGGTCTGGTCTGATCTTAGACTAGGAAGGAACTCCGTATGCCTAAGCCAACCTACGAAACGAGCGGGCGGGCGGGCAGGCGCGCACTATGCCGGCCAGAGAGACGGGATGCGCAAGCCGTGGATCGATAGGGTGGTAGGTGGGTTTAGGCACGTCTTCATATTTCTACATGCCAACACCATTTTTATGGCTTGTAAATTCATACAATGGTCCCTTAAGCCTTCACGTGAAGTTTCATGGAAAGACGACTCGTTTTCTATTTTTCATGATTTTTGAAACTTTTTACGGTTTGAGATTTTTTAAAATTTTTTTGGAAGGAGTTTTGGCCCCAAACTTGGTAGACGTGATCCTTGTATTTTTTTTGGCATGCAAAAAAAAATTCAGCTAAAAACTTGAGGTGAACAAGATTTTGTGACCATTTGAAAAAAGTGTCCCCATTTTAGACACTTTAATGGCTACTGGGAGCAAACCTGTAAAATCTCAAATGCTCTCTAAGGGGTGTGAGTTTTTGAGGTTTGATGAGGGATAGGGGGCCAATATAAGGGCCAAGTACCAGCACCCATCGTACATCATGTGCGCACAACCCCCCCGACCCCCCCGATCGTCGGAACCCCAATGCCGTCGATCAGGTTCTCCGGTGATGCTCCGGCAACGGTAGCCCCGACAAACAAAAAATCTGACACCAGCAAATGCCCGAGCCCAACATGTGCTGTCGCAACCCTCGGTCCAGTCTGATATTAGACTGGGAATGAACTCTGTATGCCTAAGTCAACCCACGAAACGAGCGTGCGGGCGCTCAGCCGGCCAGAGGGGCGGGATGCACAAACTGAGGATCGGTCGGGTTCCCCTCTACGTCATTTCGATCCTGCTACCGCAACCCTCGGTCTGATTTGATCTTAGACTGGGAATGAACTCCGTATGCCTAAGCAAACCGACCAAACGAGTGGGCGGGCGAGCAGACGGGCATTACACCGGCCAGAGAGATGGGATGCGTAAGCCGTGGATCGATAGGGTGGTAGGTGGGTTTAGGCACATCTTCATATTTCTGCGTGCCAATGCCATTTTTATGGCTTCTAAATTCCTACAATGGTCCATTAAGCCTTCACGTGAAGTTTCATGGCAAGATGACTTGTTTTCTATTTTGCACGATTTTCAAAACTTTTTACGGTTTGACATTTTTAAAAATTTTTTTGGAACGAGTTGTGGCCCCAAACATGGTAGACGTGATCCTTGCATTTTTATTGGCATGCACCAAAAAATTCAGCTAAAAACTCGAGGTGAACAAGATTTTGTGACCATTTGAAAAAAGTGTCCCCATTCTAGACACTTTAATGGCTACTGGCAGCAAACCTGTAAAATCTCAAATGCTCTTTAAGGGGGCGTGAGTTCTAGATGTTTGATGAGGAATAGGGGGCCAATATAAGGGCCAAGTACCAGCACCCATCGCACATCATGTGCGCACACCCCCGGCCCCCCCGATCACCGGAACCCCAATGCCGCCGATCAGGTTCTCTGGCGATGCTCCGACGATGGTGCCCCGACGAAGAAAAATGAGGCACCAGCAAAAGCCCGAGCCCAGCATGTGCTACCGCAACCCTCTGTTTGGTCCGATCTTAGACTGGGAATGAACTCCGTATGCCTAAGTCAACCCACGAAACGAGAGTGCGGGGGCTCAGCCAGCCAGAGGGGCGGGATGCACAAGCTAGGGATCAGTCGAGTCCCCCTCTGCGTGCTGCCAATCCTGCTGCCATAACCGTCGGTCTGATCCAATCTTAGACTAGGAATGAACTCCGTATGCCTAAGCCAACCGACGAAACGAGCCGGTGGGCGGGCGGGCGGGCACTACGCCGGCCAGAGAGACGGGATGTGCAAGCCGTGGATCGATAGGGTGGTAGGTGGGTTTAGGCACATCTTCATATTTTTGCATGCCAATGCCATTTTTATGGCTTGTAAATTCACAAAATGGTCCATTAAGCCTTCACGTGAAGTTTCACGCAAGATGACTCATTTTTATTTTTCACAATTTTTGAAACCTTTTGCGGTTCGAGATGTTTTAAAATTTTTTCGGAAGGAGTTTTGGCCCCAAACTTGGTAGACGTGATCCTTGTATTTTTTTTGGCATGCACAAAAACATTCAGCTAAAAACTCAAAGTGTACAAGATTTTGTGACCATTTGAAAAAAGTGTCCCTATTTCAGACACTTTAATGGCTACTGGCAGTAAACCTGTAAAATCTCAAATGCTCTTTAAGGGGGTGTGAGTTCTCGAGGTTTGATGAGGGATAGGGGGCCAATATAAGGGCCAAATACCAGCACGCATCGCACATCATGAGCGCACACCCCCCTGGCCCCTCCGATCGCCAGAACCCCAATGCCGCCGATCAGGTTCTCCGATGATGCTCCGGCGATGCTCCGACGATGGTGCCCCAGCGAAGAAAAATGTAGCACAGCCCATGCCCGAGCCCAGCATGTGTGGCCGCAACCCTCGGTTCCGTTTGATCTTAGACTGGGAATGAACACCGTATGCCTAAGCCAACCGACGAAATGAGCGGGTGGGCGGGCAGGCACTACGTCGGCCAGAGAGACGGGATACGCAAGCCGTGGATCGATAGGGTGGTAGGTGGGTTTAGGCACATCTTCATATTTCTACTGCCAATGCCATTTTTATGGCTTTGTAAATTCATACAATGGTCCCTTAAGCCTTCACGTGAAGTTTCATGGCAAGACGACTCGTTTTCTATTTTTCATGATTTTTGAAACTTTTTGTGGTTCGGGATTTTTTAAAATTTTTTCGGATGGAGTTTCTGCCCCAAACATGGTAGATGTGATCCTTGTATTTTTGTTGGCATGCATAAAAAAATTCAGCTAAAAACTCGAAGTGTACAAGATTTTGTGACCATTGGAAAAAAGTGTCCCCATTTCAGACACTTTAATGGCTACTGGCATCAAACCTGTAAAATCTCAAATGCTCTTTAAAGGGTGTGGGTTCTCGAGCTTTGATGAGGGATAGGGGGCCCATATAAGGGCCAACTACCAGCACCAATCGCACATCATGTGTGCACACCCCCCTCAGCCCCCCCGATCGCCCGAACCCCAAAGCCGTCGGTCAGGTTCTCCGGCAATGCTCCGGTGATGGTGCCCCGACGAAGAAAAATACAGCACCAGCACATGCCCAAGCCCAGCATGTGCTATCGTAACTGTCGGTCTGGTCCGATCTTAGACTGGGAATGAACTCCGTATGCTTAGACTGGGAACGAACTCCGTATGCCTAAGTAAACCCACAAAACGAGCGTGCGGGCGCTCAGTCGACTAGAGGGGCAAGATGCGCAAGCTGGGGATCGATCAAGTCCCCCTCTGCGTACTGCTGATCCTGCTACCGCAACCCTCAGTCCGATCCGATCTTAGACTAGGAATGAACTCCGTATGCCTAAGCCAACCGATCCAGCTGGCGGGCGGGGGGGCAGGCACTATGCCAGCCAGAGAGACGGGATGGGCAAGCTGTAGATCGATAGGGTGGTAGGTGGGTTTATGCACATCTTCATATTTCTTCATGCCAATGCCATTTTTATGGCTTGTAAATTCATACAATGGTCCCTTAAGCCTTCACGTGAAGTTTCGTGGCACGACGACTCGTTTTCTATTTTTCACGATTTTTAAAACGTTTTACGGTTTGAGATTTTTTAAAATTTTTTGAGGAGTTCTGGCCCCAATCTTGGTAGACGTGATCCTTGTATTTTTGTTGGCATGCACAAAAAAATTCATCTAAAAATTCATCCCTATTTCAGACTCTTTAATGGCTACTCGCAGCAAACCTGTAAAATCTCAAATGCTCTTTAAGGGGGTGTGAGTTCTCGAGGTTTGATGAGGGATAGGGGGCCAATATAAGGGCCAAGTACCAACACCCATCGCACATCATGTGCGCACACCCCCCCGGGCCCCCGATCGTCGGAACCCCAATGCCACCGGTCAAGTTCTCCGATGATGCTCCGACGATGGTGCCCCGTCGAAGAAAAATGCGGCACCAGCACATGCCCGAGCCCAGCATGTGCTGCCGCAACCCTCGGTCTGGTCCGATCATAGACTGGGAATGAACTCCGTATGCCTAAGCCAACCTACAAAACGAGCGGGCGGTCAAGTGGGCGGGCACTACGCCGACCAGAGAGACGGAATGCGTAAGCCATGGATCGATAGGGTGGTAGGTGGGTTTAGCCACGTCTTCATATTTCTGCATGCCAATGCCATTTTTATGGCTTTTAAATTCATACAATAGTCCCTTAAGCCTTCACGTGAAGTTTCATGGCAAGACGACTCGTTTTCTATTTTTCATGCTTTTCAAAACGTTTTGCGGTTTGAGATTTTTTAAAATTTTTTCAGAAGGGGTTCTGGCCCCAAACTTGGTAGATGTGATCCTTGTATTTTTTTTGGCATGTACAAAAAAATTCATCTAAAAACTCGAAGTGTACAAGATTTTGTGACCATTTGAAAAAAGTGTCCCCAATTCAGACTCTTTAATGGCTACTCGCAGCAAACCTATAAAATCTCAAATGCTCTTTAAGGGGGTGTGAGTTTTCGAGTTTGATGAGGGATAGGGGGCCAATATAAGGGCCAAGTATCGGCACCCATCGCACATCATGTGCGCACACCCCCCCGGCCCCTCTGATCGTCGGAACCCCAAAGCCGTCGGTCAGGTTATCCGGCGATGCTCCGGCGATGGTGACCCGGGGAAGAAAAATACGGCACCAACACGTGCCCAAGCCCAGCATGTGCTGCCGCAACCCTCGATCTAGTCCGATCTTAGGCTGGGAATGAACTCCGTATGCTTAGACTGAGAATGAACTCCGTATGCCTAAGTCAACCCACGAAACAACTGTGAGGCGCTCAGCCGGCCAAAGGGGCGGGATGCATAAGTCGAGGATCGGTCGGGTCCCCCTCTGCGTGCTGCCGATCCTGCTGCCGCAACCCTCAGTTCAGTCTAATCTTAGACTGGGAATGAACTCCGAATGCCTAAGCCAACCGACGAAATGAGTGGGGGGACGGGCGGGCGGGCACTACGTCGGCCAGATAGAGGTGATGCGCAAGCCGTGGATCGATAGGGTGGTAGGTGGGTTTAGGCACATCTTCATATTTCTGTGTGACAATGCGATTTTTATGGCTTGTAAATTCATACAATGGTCACTTGAGCCTTCACGTGAAGTTTCATGGCAAGACGACTCGTTTTCTATTTTTCATAATTTTTGAAACTTTTTATGGTTCAGGATTTTTTTAAAATTTTTTCGGAAGGAGTTTTGGCCCAAAACTTGGTAGACATGATCCTTGTATTTTTGTTGGCATGCACAAAAAATTCATGTAAAAACTCGAATTGTACAAGATTTTGTGACCATTTGAAAAAAGTGTCCTCAATTTAGACACTTTAATTGCTACTGGCAACAAACCTGTAAAATCTCAAATGCTTTTTAAGGGGATGTGAGTTCTAGAGGTTTGAAGAGGGATAGGGGGCTAATATAAGGGCCAAGTACCAGCACCCATTACACATTATGTGCGCACACCCCCCCGGCCCCCTAGATAGCTAGAACCCCAATGCCGTCGGTCAGGTTCTCCGGGGATGCTTCGGCGATGCTGCCCCGACGAAGAAAAATACGGCACCAGCACATGCCCGAGCCCAGCATATGCTATCGCAACCCTCGGTCTGGTCCAATCTTAGACTGGGAATGAACTTCGTATGCTTAGATTGGGAATGAGCTCTGTATGCTTAAGTCAACCCATCAAACGATCGTGTGGGCGCTCAGCCGGCCAGAGGGGCGAGATACTCAAGTCGGGGATCGACCGGGTCCCCCTCTACATGTTGCTGATCCTGCTGCAACAACCATCGGTCCATTCTGATCATAGACTAGGAATGAACTCCGTATGCCTAAGCCAACTGACGAAACGAGCGGACGGGCGTGCGGGCACTACACCGACTAGAGAGACGGGATGTGAAAGTCGTGGATCGATAGGGCGGTAGGTGGGTTTAGGCACATCTTTATATTTTTGCATGCCAATGCCATTTTCATGGCTTGTAAATTCATACAATGGTCCCTGAAGCCTTCACGTGAAGTGTCATGGCAAGACGACTCGTTTTTTATTTTTCATAATTTTTAAAACTTTTTACGGTTCGGGATTTTTTAAATTTTTTTTGGAAGGAGTTTTAGCCCCAAACATGGTAGACGTGATCCTTGTATTTTTGTTTGCATGCACAAAAAAATTCAGCTGAAAACTCAAAGTGTGCAAGATTTTGTGACCAGTTGAAAAAAGTGTCCCATTTCAGACACTTTAATGGCTACTGGCAGCAAACCTGTAAAATCTCAAAGGCTCTTTAAAGAGGTGTAAGTTCTCGAGGTTTGGTGAGGGATAGGGGGCCAATATAATGGCCAAGTACCAGCACCCATCACAAATCATGTGCGCACACCCCCCCGACCCCCTCGATCGTCGGAACCCCAATGCCGCTGGTCAGGTTCTCCGATGATACTCCGACGAAGAAAAATGTGGCACCAGCACATGCCCGAGCCCAGCATGTGCTGCCACAACCCTCGGTCTGGTCCGATCTTACATGGGAATGAACTCTGTACGCTTAGACTGGGAATGAACTCCGTATGCCTAAGTCAACTCATGAAATGAGCGTGCGGGCGCTCAACCGGCCAGAAGGGCGAGATGCGCAAGCTGGGGATCGACCGAGTCCCCCTCTACGTGCTGCTGATCCTGCTGCCGCAACCCTCAATCCGGTTGGATCTTAGACTAGGAATGAACTCCGTATGCCTAAGCCAACCGATGAAACGAGCGGGCGGACGGGCACTACGCCGGCCAGAGAGACGGGATGCGCAAGCCGTGGATCGATAGGGTGTAGGTGGGTTTAGGCACATCTTCATATTTCTGTGTGCCAATGCCATTTTTATGACTTGTAAATTCATACAATGGTCCCTTAAGCCTTCACATTAAGTTTCATGGCAAGACGACTCGTTTTCTATTTTTCACGATTTTTGAAACTTTTCACGGTTTGAGATTTTTTTAAAATTTTTTTGAAAGGAGTTTTGGCCCCAAACTTGGTAGACGTGATCCTTTTATTTTTTTTGGCATGCATAAAAAAATTCAGCTAAAAACTCGAAGTGTACAAAGATTTTGTAACCATTTCAAAGAAGTATCCCCATTTTAGACACTTTAATGGCTACTGGCAACAAACCTATAAAATCTCAAATACTCTTTAAGGGGGTGTGAGTTCTCGAGGTTTGATGAGGGATAGGGGGCCAATATAAGGGCGAAGTACCAGCACCCATCACACATCATGTGCGCACACCCCCCCGGCCCCCCGATCACCGGAACCCCATTGCTGCCGATCAGGTTCTCCAGCGATGCTCCGACGATGGTGCCCCGATGAAGGAAAATACGGCACCAGCACATGCTCGAGCCCAGCATGTGCTGCCGCAACCCTCGGTCCGGTCTGATCTTAGACTGGGAATGAACTCTGTATGCTTAGATTGGGAATGAACTCCGTATGCCTAAGTCAACCCACGAAACGAGCGTGCGGGCGCTCAACCGGCCAGAGGGGCGGGATGCGCAAGCTGGGGATTGGTCGGGTCCCCCTCTGCGTGCTGCCGATCCTACTACCGTAACCCTCAGTCTGGTTTGATCTTAGACTGGAAATGAACTCTGTATGCCTAAGCCAATCGACGAAACGAGCGGGCGGGCACTATGCCAGCCAGAGAGACGGGATGCGCAAGCTATGGATCGATAGGGTGGTAGGTGGGTTTAGGCACATCTTCATATTTCTACGTGCCAATGCCATTTTTATGGCTTGTAAATTCATACAATGGTGCCTTAAGCCTTCACGTGAAGTTTCATGGCAAGACGACTCGTTTTCTATTTTTCATGATTTTTAAAACTTTTTACGGTTCGGGATTTTTTAAAATTTTTTTGGAAGGAGTTTTGGCCCCAAACTTGGTAGACGTGATCCTTGTATTTTTGTTGGCATGCACAAAAAAATTCAGCTAAAAGCTCGACGTGTACAAGATTTCGTGACCATTTGAAAAAAGTGTCCCCATTTCAGACACTTTAATGGCTACTGGCAGCAAACCTGTCAAATCTCAAATGCTCTTTAAGGGGGTGCGAGTTCTCGAGGTTTAATGAGGGATAGGGGGCCAATATAAGGGCCAAGTACCAGCACTCATCGCACATCCTGTGCGCACACCCCCCTCGGCCCGCCCGATCGTCGGAACCCCAATGTCGTCGGTCAGGTTCTCCGACGATGCTCCAGCGATGGTTCCCCGGTGAAGAAAAATACGGCACCAACACATGCCCGAGCCTAGCATGTACTACCGTAACCCTAGGTCTGGTCCGATCTTAGACTGGGAATGAACTCTGTATGCTTAGACTGGGAATGAACTTTGTATGCCTAGGTCAACCCACGAAACGAGCATGCGGGCGTTCAGCCGGCCAGAGGGGCGGGATGTGCAAGCCGAGGATCGGCCGGGTTCCCTTCTGGGTGCTGTCGATCTTGCTGCCGTAACCCTCAGTTCGGTCCAATTTTAGACTGGGAATGAACTCCGTATGCCTAAGCCAACTAACGAAACGATCGAGCGGGCGGACGGGCAGGCACTACACCTGTCAGAGAGACGGGATGCGCAAGTTATGGATCGATAGGGTGGTAGGTGAGTTTAGGCACATCTTTATATTTCTGCATGCCAATGCCATTTTTATGGCTTCTAAATTCATACAATGGTCCCATAAGCCTTCACGTGAAGTTTCATGGCAAGATGACTCGTTTTCTATTTTTCATGATTTTTGAAACATTTTTTCGGCTCGAGATTTTTTAAAAAAAATTTGGGAAGGATTTTTGGCCCCAAACCTGGTAGACGTGATCCTTGTATTTTTGTTGGCATGCACAAAAAAATTCAGCTAAAAAATCAAAGTGTAGAAGATTTTGTGACCATTTGAAAAAAATGTCCCCATTTCAGACACTTTAATGGCTACTGGCAGCAAACCTGTAAAATCTCAAATGCTCTTTAAGGGGGTTGTGAGCTCTCGAGGTTTGATGAGGGATAGGGGGCCAATATAAGGGCCAAGTACCAGCACCCATCGCACATCATTTGTGCACACCGTCTGACCCCCCCGATCGTCGGAACCCTAATGTCGTCGGTTGGGTTCTTCGGCGATGCTCCGACGATGGTGCCCCGACGAAGAAAAATACAGCACCAGCACATGCCCGAGCCCGGCATGTGCTGCTGCAACCCTCGGTCCGGTCTGATCTTAGACTGGGAATGAACTCCGTATGCTTAGACTGGGAATGAACTTTGTATGCCTAGGTCAACCCATGAAACGAGCATGCGGGCGCTCAGCCGACAAAAGGGGCGGGATGCGCAAACCGGGGATCGGTCGGGTCCCCTTCTGCATGCTGCCGATCTTGCTACCACAACCCTCAGTCCGATCCAATCTTAGACTGGGAATGCACTCCGTATGCCTAAGCCAACCGACGAAACGAGCGAGCGGGCGGGCGGCCGAGCACTACGTCGGCCAAAGAGACGGGATGTGCAAGCCGTGGATCGATGGGGTGATAGGTGGGTTTAGGCGCATCTTCATATTTCTGTGTGCCAATGCCATTTTTATGGCCTGTAAATTCATACAATGGTCCCTTAAGCCTTCACATGAAGTTTCATGGCAAGACGACTCGTTTTCTATTTTTTATGACTTTCAAAACTTTTTGCAGTTCGTGATTTTTTAAATTTTTTCGGAAAGAGTTTTGGCCCCAAACTTGGTAGACGTGATCCTTTTATTTTTGTTGGCATGCACAAAAACATTCAGCCAGAAACTCGAAGTGTACAAGATTTTGTGACCATTTGAAAAATGTGTCCCCATTTCAGACATTTTAATGGCTATTGGCAGCAAACCTGTAAAATCTCAAATGCTCTTTTAGGGGGTGTGAGTTCTTGAGGTTTGACAAGGGATAGGGGGCCAATATAATGGCCAAGTACCAGCACCCATCGCACATCATGTGCGCACACCCCCTGGCCCCCCCGATCACCGGAACCGCAATACCGTCGGTCAGGTTCCCCGGCGATGGTCCGACGATGGTGCCCCGGTGAAGAAAAATGCGGTACCAGCACATGCTAGAGCCCAGCATGTGCTGCCGCAATCCTCGGTCCAATCCGATCTTAGACTGGGAATGAACTCCGTATGCTTAGACTTGGAATGAACTCCGTATGCCTAAGTCAACCCACGAAACTAGAGTGCGGGCACTCAGCCGGCCAAAAGGGCAGGATGCGCAAGCCGGGTATCGGTCGGGTCCCCATCTGCATGCTGTCGATCCTGCTGCCGTAACCCTCGGTCCGGTCAGGTTCTCCGACGATGCTCCGACAAAGAAAAATGTGGCACCAGCACATGCCCGAGCCTGGCATGTGCTGCCGCAACCCTCGGTCCGGTCTGATCTTACACTGGGAATGAACTCTGTACGC
This sequence comes from Durio zibethinus, assembly GCF_002303985.1. The sequence continues at coordinate 17,873,536 of NW_019167926.1, read as the reverse complement.
TTAGACTGGGAATAAACTTCGTATGCCTAAGTCAACTCACGAAATGAGCATGCGGGCGCTCAACCGGCCAGAGGGGCGAGATGCATAAGCCGGGGATCGACTGGGTCCCCCTCTACGTGCTGCTGATCCTGCTACCACAACCCTCAATTCGGTCTGATCTTAGACTGGGAATGAACTCCGTATGCCTAAGCCAACCGACGAAACGAGCGGGCGGGCGGGCGGGCGGGCACTACGCCAGCTAGAGAGACGAGATGCGCAAGCCGTGGATCGATAGGGTGGTAGGTGGGTTTAGGCATATCTTCATATTTCTATGTTCCAATACCATTTTTATGGCTTGTAAATTCATACAATGGTCCCTTAAGCCTTCACGTGAAGTTTCATGGCAAGACGACTCGTTTTCTATTTTTCACAATTTTTGAAAATTTTTACGGTTTCAAATTTTTTAAATTTTTTTCAGAAGGAGTTTTGGCCCCAAACTTGGTAGACGTGATCCTTGTAATTTTGTTGGCTTGCACAAAAAATTCAGCTAAAAACTCGAAGTGTACAAGATTTTGTGACCATTTGAAAAAAGTGCCCCATTTAAGACACTTTAATGGCTACTGGCAGCAAACCTGTAAAATCTCAAATGATCTTTAAGGGGGTGTGAGTTCTGAAGGTTTGATGAGGGATAGGGGGCAATATAAGGGCCAAGTAAGAGCACCCATCGCACATCATGTGCGCACACCCCCCGGCCCCTCGATCGTCGAAACTTTAATACCGTCAGTCAGGTTCTCCGGCAATGCTCCGATGATGGTGCCCCGGCGAAGAAAAATGCGACACCAGCACATGCCCGAGCCTAGCATGTGCTTCCGCAACCCTTCGGTTCTTTTCGATCTTAGACTGGGAATGAACTCCATGTGCTTAGACTTGGGTATTAACTCCGTATGCCTAAGTGAACCCACGAAATGAGCATGCGGCACTCAGCCGGCCAGAGGGGCGAGATGTGCAAGCCGGGGATCAGTTGGGTCCCTTCTGCATGCTGTCGATCCTGCTGCCGATCCTGCTATCGCAACCCTCGATCAGGTCCAATCTTAGACTGGGAATGAACTCTGTATGCCTAAGCCAACTGACCAAACGAGCGGGCGGGCGGGCCGACGGGCACTACGCCGACCAGAGAGACGGGATGCGCAAGCCATGGATCGATAGGGTGGTAGGTGGGTTTAGGCACATCTTCATATTTCTCCATGCCAATGCCATTTTTATGGCATGTAAATTCATAGAATGGTCCCTTAAGCCGACACGTGAAGTTTCATGGCAAGACGACTCGTTTTCTATTTTTCACGATTTTTGAAACTTTTTGCGGTTCAAGATTTTTTTAAAATTTTTTTGGAAGGAGTTTTGGCCCCAAATTGGTAGACGTGATCCTTGTATTTTTGTTGGCATGCACAAAAACATTCAGCTAAAAACTTGAAGTGTAGAAGATTTTGTGACCATTTGAAAAAAGTGTCCCCATTTTAGACACTTTAATGGCTACTGGCAGCAAACCTGTAAAATCTCAAATGCTCTTTAAGGGGGTGTGAGTTCTCGAGATTTGATGAGGGATAGGGGGCCAATATAAGGGCCAAGTACCAGCACCCATCGTGTATCATGTGCGCACACCCCCCGACCCCCCCGATCACCGGAACCCCAATACCGTCGGTCAGGTTCTCCGACGATGCTCCGGTGATGGTGCCCCGACGAAAAAAAATACGGCACCAGCACATACCCGAGCCTAGCATGTGCTACTGCAACCCTCGGTCTGGTCCGGTCTTAGACTGGGAATGAACTCCATATGCTTAGACTGGGAATGAACTCCGTATGCCTAAGTCAACCCACGAAACGAGCGTGCGGGCACTCAGCCGGCCAGAGGGGCGGGATGCGCAAGCCGGGGATCGGTCGGGTCCACCTCTGCGTGCTGTCGATCCTGTTGCCGTAACCCTCAGCCTAATCTGATCTTAGACTGGGAATGAATTCCGTATGCCTAAGCCAACTGATGAAACGAGCGGACGGGCGGGCGGGTGGGCACTACGTCGACTAGAGAGACGGGATGCGCAAGCCGTAGATCGATAGAGTGGTAGGTGGGTTTAGGCACATCTTCATATTTCTGCATGCCAATGCAATTTTTATGGCTTTTAAAATGATACAATGGTCCCTTAAGCCTTCTCGTGAAGTTTCATGGCAATACGACTCGTTTTCTATTTTTCACGATTTTTGAAACTGTTTACGGCTCGAGATTTTTGAAAATTTTTTCGGAAGGAGTTTTGGCCCCAAACTTGGTAGACGTGATCCTTTTATTTTTGTTGGCATGCACAAAACAATTCAGCTAAAAAATCGAAGTGTACAAGATTTTGTGACCATTTGAAAAAAGTGTCCTCATTTCAGACTCTTTAATGGCTACTAGTAGCAAACCTATAAAATCTCAAATGCTCTTTAAGGGGGTGTGAGTTCTTGAGGTTTGATGAGGGATAGGGGGACAATATAAGGGCAAAGTACCAGCATCCATCGCACATCATGTGCGCACACACCCCCCGGCCCCCCCATCGCCGAAACCCTAATGTCGGTCAGGTTCTCCGATGATGCTCCGACGATTATGCCCCGCGAAGAGAAATGCGACACAGCACATGCCTGAGCCCAGTATGTGCTGCCACAACCCTCAGTCTGGTCCAATCTTGGACTGGGAATGAACTCCGTATGCTTAGATTGGGAATGAACTCCGTATGCTTAGACTGGGAATGAACTCCATATGCCTAAGTCAACCCACGAAATGAACGTGCGAGCGCTCAGCCCGGCCGGAGGGGCGGGATGCGCAAGTCGGAGATTGACCGATTCCCCCTCTGCATGCTATCGATCTTGCTGCTGCAACCCTCGATCTGGTCCTATCTTAGACTGGGAATGAACTCTATATGCCTATGCCAACCAACAAAACGAGCGCACGGGCGGGCGGGCGGGCACTACGTCGGCTGAAGAGATGAGATTCGCAAGCCGTGGATCGATAGGGTGGTAGGTGGGTTTAGGCACATCTTCATATTTCTGCATGCCAATACCATTTTTATGGCTTGTAAATTCATACAACGGTCCCTTAAGCCTTGATGTAAAGTTTCATGGCAAGATGACCCGTTTTCTATTTTTCACGATTTTCAAAACTTTTTACGGTTCGAGATTTTTTAAAATTTTTTCGAAACGAGTTTTGGCCCCAAACTTTGTAGACTTGATCATTGTATTTTTTGTTGGCATGCCTAAAAAAATTCAGCTAAAAAATCAAAGTGTACAAGATTTTGTGACCATTTGAAAAAAGTATCCCCATTTCAGACACTTTAATTGCTACTGGCAGCAAACCTGTAAAATCTCAATTGCTCTTTAAGGGGGTGTGAATTCTCGAGGTTTGATGAGGGATAAGGGGCCAATATAAAGGCCAAGTACTAGACCCATCGCACATCATGTGCGCACCCCCCGGCTCCCCGATCGTTGGAACCCCAATGCCGCCGGTCAAGTTCTCCGGCGATGCTCCGACGATGGTGCCCCGACGAAGAAAAATACGGCACCAGCACATGCTCAAGCCCAGCATGTGCTGCCATAACCCTCGATCCGGTCTGATCTTAGACTGGGAATGAAATCCATATGCTTATACTGGGAATGAACTCCGTATGCCTAAGCCAACCGACGAAACGAGCAGGCGGGCACTACGCCGGCCAGAGAGACGGGATGCGCAAGCCATGGATCGATAGGATGGTAGGTGGGTTTAGGCACATCTTCATATTTCTATGTGCCAATGCCATTTTTATTGCTTGTAAATTCATACAATGGTCCCTTAAGCCTTCATGTGAAGTATCATGGCAAGATGACACGTTTTCTATTTTTCACGATTTTTGAAACTTTTTGCGATTCGAGATTTTTTAAAATTTTTTTGGAAGGAGTTTTGGCCCCAAACTTGGTAGACATGATCCTTGTATTTTTGTTGGCATGCGCAAAACAATACAGCTAAAACCTCGAAGTGTACAAGATTTTGTGACCATTTGAAAAAAGTGTCCCAATTTCAAACACTTTAATGGCTACTGGCAACAAACCTGTAAAATCTCAAATGCTCTTTAACGGGGTGTGAGTTCTTGAGTTTTGATGAGGGATAGGGGGCCAATATAAGGGCCAAGTGCCAGCACCCATCGCACATCATGTGCGCACACCCCCCCGGCCCCCCCGATCGTTGGAACCCCAATGCCGCTGGTCAGGTTCTCCAACGATGCTCCGACGATAATGCCCAGACGAAGAAAAATGCAGCACTAGCACATGCCCGAGCCCAGCATGTGCTGTCGTAACCCTCGGTCCAGTCCGATCTTAGACTGGGAATGAACTTCGTATGCTTAGACTGGGAATGAACTCCGTATGCCTATGTCAACAAACGAAACGAGCGTGCGGGCGCTCAGCTGGCCAGAGGGGCGGGATGCGCAAGCCGGGGATCGGTCGAGTCCCCTTATGCGTGCTACCGATCCTGCTACTGTAACCCTCGATCCGATTCAATCTTAGACTGGGAATGAACTCCATATGCCTAAGCCAACCGATGAAACGAGCGGGTAGACGGGCGGACGGGCACTACGTCCGCCAGAGAGACAGGATGCGCAAGTCGTGGATCGATAGGATGGTAGGTGGGTTTAGGCACATCTTCCTATTTCTATGTGCCAATGCCATTTTTATGGCTTGTAAATTCTTACAATGGTCGCTTAAGCCTTCACGTGAATTTTCATGGCAAGACGACTTGTTTTCTATTTTTCATGATTTTCTAAACATTTTGTGGTTCAAGATTTTTTAAAATTTTTTTGGAAGGTGTTTTAGCCCCAAACTTGGTAGACGTGATCCTTGTATTTTTGTTGGCATGCACAAAAAAATTCAGCTAAAAACTCGAAGTGCACAAGATTTCGTGACCATTTGAAAAAAGTGTCCCCATTTGAGACACTTTAATGGCTACTGGCAGCAAACCTGTAAAATCTCAAATGCTCTCTAAGGGGGTGTGAGTTCTCGAGGTTTGACGAGGGATAGGGGGCCAATATAAGAGCCAAGTCCCAGCACCCATCGCACATCAAGTGCACACACCCCCTACCCCCCCGATCATCGGAACCCCAATGCCGCCGATCAGGTCCTGAGACGATGCTTCGACGATGGTGCCCCGACAAAGCAAAATGTGGCAAAGTGTTTCCATTTCAGACACTTTAATGGCTACTGGTAGCAAACCTGTAAAATCTCAAATGCTCTTTAAGGCAGTGTGAGTTCTCGAGGTTTGATGAGGGATAGGGGGCCAATATAAGGGCCAAGTACCAGCACCCATCACACATCATGTGCGCACACACCCCCCTCGGCCCCCCAGATCACCGAAACCCTAATGCTGCCGATCAGGTTCTCCGGTGATGCTCCGACGATGATGCCCCGCGAAGAGAAATGCGACACCAGCTCATGGCCGAGCCCAGCATGTTCTGCTGCAACCCTCAGTCTGGTCCGATCTTAGGCTGGGAATGAACTCCGTATGCTTAGACTGGGAATGAACTCCGTATGCCTAAGTTAACCCACGAAACGAGCGTGTGGGTGCTCAACCGGCCAGAGGGCCGAGATGCGCAAGACGGGGATCGATCGGATCCCCTTCGGTGTGCTACCGATCTTACTGCTGCAACCATCGATCCGGTCTAATCTTAGACTGGGAATGAACTCCGTATGCCTAAGCCAACCGACGAAACGAGCAGGCAGGCGGGCGGGCAGGCACTACGCCGGCCAGAGAGACGGGATGCACAAACTGTGGATCGATAGTGTGGTAGGTGGGTTTAGGCACATCTTCATATTTCTGCATGCCAATGCCATTTTTATGGCTTGTAAATTCATACAATGGTCCCTTAAGCCTTAACGTGAAGTTTCATGGCAAGACGACTCGTTTTCTATTTTTCACGATTTTTGAAACTTTTTACGGTTCAGGATTTTTTTAAAATTTCTTCGGAAAGATTTTTGGCCCCAAACTTGGTAGACGTGATCCTTGTATTTTTATTGGCATGCACAAAAAAATTCAACTAAAAACTCGAAGCGTACAAGATTTTGTGACCATTTGAAAAAAGTGTCCCCATTTTAGACACTTTAATGGCTACTAGCAGCAAACCTGTAAAATCTCAAATGCTCTTTAAGGGGGTGTGATTTCCTGAGGTTTGATGAGGGATAGGGGGCAAATCTAAGGGCCAAGTACCAGCACCCATCGCACACCATGTGCGCACACCCCCACGGCCCCCCCGATCGTCGCAACCCTAATACCACCTGTCAGGTTCTCCGGCGATGGTGCCTCGAAGAAGAAAAATGTGGCACCAGCACATGCCCGAGCCCAGCATGTGCTGCCGTAACCCTCGGTCCGGTCCGATCTTAGATTGGGAATAAACTCCGTATGCTTAGACTGGGAATGAACTCCGTATGCCTAAGTCAACCCATGAAACGAGAGTGCGAGCGTTTAACCGGCCAGAGGGGCAGGATGCGCAAGTCGGGGATCGATCGGGTCCCCCTCTGTGTGCTGCCAATCCTGTTGCCACAACCCTCGGTCCGGTCCGTCTTAGACTGGGAATGAACTCCGTATGCCTAAGCCAACCGACAAATCGAGTGGGCGGGCGGGCACTACGCCGGCCAGAGAGATGGGATGCGCAACTCGTGGATCGATAAGGTGGTAGGTGGGTTTAGGCACATCTTCATATTTCTGCATGCCAATGCCATTTTTATGGCTTGTAAATTCATACAATGGTCCCTTAAGCATTCACGTGAAGTTGCATGGCAAGACGACTCGTTTTCTATTTTTCACGATTTTTACGGTTCAGGATTTTTTAAAATTTTTTTGAAAGGAGTTTTGGCCCCAAACTTGGTAGACGTGATCCTTGTATTTTTGTTGGCATGCGCAAAAAAATTCAGCTAAAAACTCGAAGTGTACAAGATTTTGTGACCATTTGAAAAAAGTGTCCCCATTTGAGACACTTTAATGGCTACTGGCAGCAAACCTGTAAAATCTCAAATGCTCTTTAAGGGGGTGTGAGTTCTCGAGGTTTGATTAGGGATAGGGGGCCAATATGAGGGCCATGTACCAGCACCCATCGCACATTACGTGTGCACAGCCCTCCCGACCCCCCCGATCGTCAGAACCCCAATACCGTCGGTCAAGTTCTCCGACGATGGTGCCCCGGTGAAGAAAAATACGACATCAGCAGATGCCTGAGCCCAGCATGTGCTGCCACAACCCTCGGTCCGATCTGATCTTGGACTGGGAATGAACTCCGTATGCCTAAATCAACCTACGAAATGAGCGTGCTGGCGCTCAGCCGGCCAGAGGGGTGGGATGCGCACGCGAGGGATCGGTCGGGTCCCCCTCTGTGTGCTATCGATCCTGCTGTCGTAACCCTCGGTCTGATCCATTCTTAGATTGGGAATGAACTCCATATGCCTAAGCCAACCGACGAAACGAGTTGGCGGGCGGGCACTACATCGGCCAGAGTGACAGGATGCGCAAGCCGTGGATCGATAGGTGGTAGGTGGGTTTAGGCACATCTTCATATTTCTGCATGCCAGTGCCATTTTTATGGCTTGTAAATTCATACAATGGTCCCTTACGCCTTCACGTGAGGTTTCATGGCAAGACGACTCGTTTTTTATTTTTCATGATTTTTGAAACTTTTTACGGTTCGGGATTTTTTAAAATTTTTTCGAAAGGATTTTTGGCCCCAAACTTGGTAGACGTGATTCTTGTATTTTTTTTTGGCATGTACAAAAAACTTCAGCTAAAAACTCGAAGTGTACAAGATTTGTTGACCATTTGAAAAAAGTGTCCCTATTTCAGGCACTTTAATGGCTACTGGAAGCAAACCTGTAAAATCTCAAATGCTCTTTAAGGGGGTGTGAGTTCTAGAGGTTTGATGAGGGATAGGGAGCCAATATAAGGGCCAAGCACCAGCACCCATCACACATTATGTGCCCACAGCCCCCCCGACTCCCCCGATCGTCGGAACCCTAATACCGTCGGTCAAGTTTTCTGACGATGGTACCCCGACAAAGAAAAATACGGCACCAGCACATGCCCGAGCCCAGCATGTGCTGCCACAACCCTCGGTCCGGTTCGATCTTAGATTGGGAATGAACTCCATATGCCAAAGACAACTCACAAAACGAGCGTTCGGGCGCTCAATCGGTCAGACGGGTTGGATGCGCAAGCTGGGGATCAGCCAGGTCCCCCTCGGCGTGCTTCCGATCCTGCTGCCGGAACCCTCGGTTCAGTCTGATCTTAGACTAGGAATGAACTTCGTATGCCTAAGCCAACCGATTAAATGAGCGGGCGGGCAGGCATGCACTACGCCGGCCAGAGAGACGGGATGCGCAAGCCGTGGATCGATAGTGTGGTAAGTGGGTTTAGTTACATCTTCATATTTCTATGTGCCAATGCCATTTTTATGGCTTGTAAATTCATACAATGGTCCCTTAAGCCGTCACGTGAAGTTTCATGGCAAGATGACTCGTTTTCTATTTTTTCATGATTTTTGAAACTTTTTACAGTTCGGGATTGTTTAAAATTTTTTTAAAAGGAGTTTTGGCCCCAAACTTGGTAGGCGTGATCCTTGTATTTTTGTTGGCATGCAAAAAAAAATTCAGCTAAAAACTCGAAGTGTACGAGATTTTGTGACCATTTGAAAAAAGTGTCCCCATTTCAGACACCTTAATGGCTACTGGCAGCAAACCTGTAAAATCTCAAATGCTCTTAAAGGGGGTGTGAGTTCTCGAGGTTTGATGAGGGATAGGGGGCCAATATAAGGGCCAAGTACTAGCACCCATTGCACATCATGTGCACACACCCCCCGGCCCCCCCGATCGTCGGAACCCCAATGCCGTCGGTCAGGTTCTCCGACGATGCTCCGGTGATGGTGCCCCGACGAAGAAAAATGCGGCACCAGCATATGCTCGAGCCCAGCATGTGCTGTCGCAACCCTTGGTCCGGTCTGATCTTAGATTGGGAATGAACTCCGTATGCTTAGACTGGGAATGAACTCCGTATGCCTAAGTCAACCCACGAAACGAGTGTGCGGGCGTTCAGCCGGCCAAAGGGGCAGCATGCGTAAGCCGAGGATCAGTCAGGTCCCCCTCTACGTGCTGCCGATCCCGCTGCCACAACCCTTGGTCTGGTCTGATCTTAGACTGGGAATGAACTCTGTATGCCTAAGCCAGCTGACAAAACGAGTTGGCGGGCAGACGGGCGGGCACTACACTGGCCAGAGAGACGGGATGCGCAAGCCGTAGATCGATAGGGTGGTAGGTGGGTTTAGGCACATCTTCATATTTCTGCATGCCAATGCCATTTTTATGGCTTGTAAATTCATACAATGGTCCCTTAAGCCTTCACGTGAAGTTTCATGGCAAGGCGACTCGTTTTCTATTTTTCACGATTTTTGAAATGTTTTCCAGTTCAAGATTTTTTGAAATTTTTTCGCAATGAGTTTTGGCCCCAAACTTGGTAGACGTGATCCTTGTATTTTTTTTGGCATGCACAAAAAAATTCAGCTAAAAACTCGAAGTGTACAAGATTTTGTGACCATTTGAAAAAAGTGTCCCCATTTCAGACACTTTACTGGCTACTGGCAGCAAACCTGTAAAATCTCAAATGCTCTTTAAAGGGGTGTGAGTGCTCCAGCTTTGATGAGGGATAGGGGGCCAATATAAGGGCCAAATACCAGCACCCATCGCACATCATGTGCGCACACCCCCCCGGCGTCCCCGATCGTCGGAAACCCAATGCCGTCAGTCAGGTTCTCCGGAGATGGTGCCCCCGCGAAGAAAAATACGGCACCATCACATGCCCGAGCCCAGCATGTGCTGCCGCAACCCTCAGTCCAGTCTGATCTTAGACTGGGAATGAACTCTGTATGCTTAGACTGGGAAAGAACTCCGTATGCCTAAGTTAACTCACGAAACGAGCGTGCGGGCGTTCAGCCAGCCAGAAGGGCGAGATGCGCAAGCCGAGGATCGGTTGGGTCCCCCTCTGCATGCTACCGATCTTGTTACCGTAACCCTCGGTCTGGTCTGATCTTAGACTATGAATGAACTCCATATGCCTAAGCTAACCGACGAAACGAGGCGGTGAACGGGCAGGCGAGCTCTACGTCAGCCAGAAAGACGGGATGCGCAAGCCGTGGATCGATATTGTGGTAGGTGGGTTTAGGCACATGTTCATATTTCTACATTCCAATGCCATTTTTATGGCTTGTAAATTCATACAATGGTCCCTTAAGCCTTCACGTGAAGTTTCATGGCAAGACGACTCGTTTTCTCTTTTTCATGATTTTTGAAACTTTTTCGGTTCGGGATTTTTTTAATTTTTTCGAAAGGAGTTTTGACCCCAAACTTGGCTGACGTGATCCTTGTATTTTTGTTGGCATGCACAAAAAAATTCAGCTAAAAACTAGAAGTGTACAAGATTTTGTGACCATTTGAAAAAAGTATCACCATTTCAGACACTTTACTGGCTACTGGCAGCAAACCTGTAAAATCTCAAATGCTCTTTAAAGGGGTGTGAGTGCTTGAGCTTTGATGAGGGATAGGGGGCCAATATAAGGGCCAAATACCAGCACCCATCACACATCATGTGCGCTCACCCCCTGGCGTCCCCGATCGCCAGAAACTCAATGCCGCCTGTCAGGTTCTCCGGGGATGGTGCCCCCGCGAAGAAAAATACGGCGCCAGCACATGCCCGAGACTAGCATGTGCTACCGCAACCGTCGGTCCGGTCTGATCTTAGACTGGGAATGAACTTCATATGCTTAGACTGGGAATGAACTCCGTATGCTTAGACTGGGAATGAACTCCGTATGCCTAACTCAACCCACGAAACGAGCGTGCGAGTGCTCAACCGGCTAGAAGGGTGAGATGCACAAGCCGGGGATCGATCGCGTCCCCCTCAGTGTGCTGCTGATCTTGCTGCCGCAACCCTCGATCCAGTCTGATCTTAGATTGGGAATGAACTCCGTATGCCTAAGCCGACCGACGAAACGAGCAGGTAGGCGGGCGGGCAATACGTCGGCCAGAGAGACAGGATACGCAAGCCGTGGATCGATAGGGTGGTAGTTGGGTTTAGGCACATCTTCATATTTCTGCATGCGAATACCATTTTTATGGCTTGTAAATTCATACAATGGTCCCTTAAGCCTTCATGTGAAGTTTCATGGCAAGACGACTCGTTTTCTATTTTTCACAATTTTAGAATCTTTTTGTGGTTTGGGATTTTTTAAAATTTTTTCGGAATGAGTTTTGGCCCCAAACTTGGTACACGTGATCCTTGTATTTTTTTTGGCATGCATAAAAAAATTCAGCTAAAATCTCGAACTGTACAAGATTTTGTGACCATTTGAAAAAAGTGTCCCCATTTCAGACACTTTAAAGGCTACTGGCAGCAAACCTGTAAAATCTCAAATGCTCTTTAAGGGGGTGTGGGTTCTCGAGGTTTGATGAGGGATAGGGGGCCAATATAAGGGCCACGTACCAGCACCTAGCGCACATCATGTGCGCACACCCCTCCGGCCCCCCGATCGCCGGAACACCAATGCCGCCGGTCAGGGTCTCCGGTGATGGTGCCCCGACGAAGAAAAATACTGCACCAGCACATGCCTGAGCCTAGCATGTGCTGTCGGAACCCTCGGTCTGGTCCAATCATAGATTGGGAATGAACTCCGCATGCTTAGACGGGGAATGAACTCCGTATGCCTAAGTCAACCCACAAAATGAGCGTGCGGGCGAGCGGGTTTGAAAAAAGTGTCCCCATTTCAGACACTTTAATGGCTACTGGTAGCAAACCTGTAAAATCTAAAATGCTCTTTAAGGGGGTGTGAGTTCTCGAGGTTTGATGAGGGATAGGGGGCCAATATAAGGGCCAAGTACTAGCACCCATCGCACATCATGTGCGCACACCCCCTCGGGCCCCCCGATCGTCAGAACCCCAAGTCCACCGATCAGGTTCCCCGACGATGCTCCGGCGATGGTGCCCCGACGATGAAAAATGTGGCACCAGCACGTGCACGAGCCCAGTATGTGCCGTCACAACCCTCGGTCTGGTCGATCTTAGACTGGGAATGAACTTCATATGCTTAGAGTGGGAATGAACTCCTTATGCCTAAGTCAACCCACGAAACGAGCGTGCGGGCGTTCAGCCGACCAGAGGGGCGGGATGCCCAAATTGGGGATCGATCAGGTCCCCCTTTAAGTGCTGCTGATCCTGCTACCTCAACCCTCAGTCCGATCCAATCTTAAACTAGGGATAAACTCCGTATGCCTAAGCCAACCGACGAAATGAGTAGGTGAGCAGACGGGCGGGCGGGTACTACGTCGGCCAGAAAGATGGGATGCGCAAGCCGTGGATCGATAGGGTGGTAGGTGGGTTTAGGCACATCTTCATATTTCTGCATGCCAATGCCATTTTTATGGCTTGTAAATTCATACAATGGTCCCTTAAGCCTTCACGTGAAGTTTCATGGCAAGACGACTCGTTTTCTATTTTTCACGATTTTCAAAACATTTTGTGGTTCAGGATTTTTTAAAATTTTTTTGAAAGGAGTTTTGCCCCAAACTTGGTGGACGTGATCCTTGTATTTTTGTTGGCATGCACAAAAAAATTCAGCTAAAAACTTGAAGTGTACAAGATTTTGTCACCATTTGAAAAAAGTGTCCCCATTTTAGACAATTTAATGGCTACTGGCAGCAAACCTGTAAAATCTGAAATGCCCTTTAAGGGGGAGTGAGTTCTCGAGGTTTGATGACGCATAGGGGGCCAATATAAGGGCCAAGTACCAGCTCCCATCGCACATCATGTGCGCACACCCCCCGGCCCCCCGATCGCCGGAACCCTAATGCCGTCGGTCAGGTTCTCCGGTAATGCTTCGGCGGTGGTACCCCGGCAAAGAACAATGCGGCACCAGCACATGCCTGAGCCCAGCATGTGCTACCGCAACCCTTGGTCCAGTGCGATCTTAGTCTGGGAATGAACTCCGTATGCCTAAGTCAACCCATGAAACGAGCGCGTGGGGGTTCAGCCGGCCAGAGGGGGGGATGCGCAAGCCGAGGATCGGCCGGGTCCCCTTCTGTGTGCTACCAATCCTACTGCTACAACCCTCGGTCCGTCTAATCTTAGACTGGGAATGAACTCCATGTGCCTAAGCCAACCGACGAAACGAGGGGCAGCGGGGGGCACTCGGCGCCTGACGAGACGGATGGTAAGCCTGGATCGATAGGGTGGTAGGTGGGTTAGGCACATCTTCAATTTCTCGTGCCATGCCATTTTATGGCTTGTAATCATAAAATGGTCTTAAGCCTCACGTGAAAGTTCAATGGCAAGAGACTCGTTTTCTTTTTTCCTATTTTTGAAACTTTTTCGGTTCAGGATTTTTTTAAAATTTTTTCGAAAGGTGTTTGGCCCCAAACTTGGTTAGACATGATCTTGTATTTTTTTTGGCATGCCCAAAATTCAGCTAAAAATCGAAGTGTACAAGATTTTGTGACCATTTGAAAAAAGTGTCCCCATTTCAGACACTTTAATGGCTACTGGCTGCAAACCTGTAAAATCTCAAATGCTCTTTAAGGGGGTGTGAGCTCTCGAGGTTTGATGAGGGATAGGGGGCCAATATAAGGGCCAAGTACCAGCACCCATCACACATCATGTGCGCACAGCCCCCCAAGCCCCCTCGATTGTCGAAACCCTAATGTCGTCGGTCAGGTTCTCCGACGATGGTGGCCCGACGAAGAAAAATGCGGCCCCAGCACATGCCCGTGCCCAAGATGTGCTGCCACAACCCTCGGTCTGGTTTGATCTTAGACTGGGAATGAACTCCGTATGCTTAGACTAGGAATGAACTCCGTATGCCTAAGTTAACCCACGAAACGAGCGTACGGGCGCTCAATCGGCCAGAGGGGCGGGATGCGCAAGTCGGGGATCGATCGAGTCCCCCTCTGCGTGCTGTCGATCCTGCTGTCGTAACCCTCAGTCCGGTCTTATCTTAGACTGAGAATGAACTCCGTATGGCTAAGCCAACCGACGAAACGAGCGGACGGGCGGATGGGCACTACGTCGACCAAAGAGACAGGATGCGCAAGCCGTGGATCGATAGGGTGGTAGGTGGGTTTAGGCACATCTTCATATTTCTATGTGCCAATGCCATTTTTATCCCTTGTAAATTCATACAATGGTCTTTTAAGCCTTCACGTGAAGTTTCATGGCAAGACGACTCATTTTCTATTTTTCACGATTTTTGAAACTTTTTACGGTTCGGGATTTTTTAAAATTTTTTTGGAAGGTTTTTTGGCCCCAAACTTGGTACACATGATCCTTGTATCTTTTTTGGCATGCAAAAAAAAATTCAGCTAAAAACTCGAAGTGTACAAGATTTTGTGACCATTTGAAAAAAGTGTCCCCATTTCAGACACTTTAATGGCTACTGCTAGCAAACTTGTAAATCTCAAATGCTCTTTAAGGGGGTGTGAGTTCTCGAGGTTTGAAGAGGGATAGGGGGCCAATATAAGGGCCAAGTACCAGCACCCATCACACATCATGTGCGCACACCCCCGTCGGCCCCCCGACCTTCGGAACCCCAATGCCGTCGGTCAGGTTCTCCGGTGATGGTACCCCGACGAAGAAAAATACGGCACCAGCACATGCCCGAGCCCAGCATGTGCTACCGCAACCATCGGTTCGGTTCGATCTTAGACTGGGAATGAACTCCGTATGCTTAGGCTGGGAATGAACTCTGTATGCCTAAGTCAACCCACGAAACGAGCGTACGGGCGCTCAGCTGACCAGAGGGGCAAGATGCGCAAGTTGAGGATCGGTCGGGTCCCTCTCTGTGTGTTGCCGATCCTGCTACTGCATCCCTTGATTCGATCTGATCTTAGACTAGAAATGAACTCCGTATGCCTAAGCCAACCGACAAAACAAGCGGGCGGATGGGCGGGCGGGCGCTACGCCAGCCAGAGAGACGGGATGCGCAAGCCGTGGATCGATAGGGTGGTAGGTGGGTTTAGGTACATCTTCATATTTCTCCATCCCAATGCCATTTTTATGGCTTGTTAAATTCATACAATGGCCTTAAGCTTCATTGTGAAGTCTGGCAAGACGACTCGTTTTTTATTTTCACGAGTTTTAAACTTTTACGTACGAGATTTTTTAAAATGTTGGAAGGAGTTCTGGCCAATACTGTGCGTGACCTGATTTTCGGATGCAATCTAAACAATTCAGCTAAAAACCTCGAAGTGTACAAGATTTTGTCACCATTTGAATAAGTGTCCCCGTTTAGACCTTTAATTGGCTACTAGGCAGCAAACCTGGAATTCAAATCCCTTTAAGGCATGTGAGTTTTTGAGTTTGATGAATAGCCATTAAGGTCCAAACCAGACACTTCAATGTCGCACACACCCGGCCCCCGATGTCGGCTGAATGCGTCGTGCAGGTTCCCGACGATGCTTCCTGATGGTGCCCGACAGAAAAATACGGCACCAGCACATGCCCGAGCCCAAGATGTGCTACCGCAACCCTCGGTCCGGTCTGATCTTAGACTGGGAATGAACTCCGTATGCCTAAGTTAACCCATGAAACGAGCATGCGTGCGCTCAGCCGACCAGAGGTGCGGGATGCACAAGACGAGGATCAATCGGGTCCCTCTCTGTGTGCTGCCGATCCTGCTGCCGTATCCCTCGGTCTGATCCAATCTTAAACTGGGAATGAACTCCGTATGCCTAAGCCAATCGACGAAACAAGCGGACGGGCGGGCGGGCACTACGTCGGCCAGAGAGACGGGATGCGCAAGCCGTTGATCGATAGGGAGGTAGGTGGGTTTAGGCACATCTTCATATTTCTATGTGCCAATGCCATTTTTATGGCTTGTAAATTCATACAATGGCCCTTAAGCCTTTACGTGAAGTTTCATGGCAAGACGGCTCGTTTTCTATTTTTCACGATTTTTGAAACTTTTTACGGTTCAAGATTTTGTAAAATTTTTTCGGAAGGAGTTTTGGCTAAAACCTTGGTAGATGTGATCCTTGTATTTTTGTTGGCGTGCACAAAAGAATTCAACTAAAAACTCGAAGTGTACAAGATTTTGTGAACATTTGAAAAAAGTGTCCCCATTTCAGACACTTTAATGGCTACTGACAGCAAACCTGTAAAATCTCAAATACTCTTTAAGGGGGTGTGAGTTCTTGAGCTTTGATGAGGGATAGGGGGCCAATATAAGGGCCAAGTACCAGTACCTATCGCACATCATGTGCGCACACCCCCCGGCCCCCCGATCGTCGGAACCTCAATGCCGCCGGTTAGGTTCTCCGACGATGCTCCGACAATGGTGCCCTGACGAAGAAAAATACGGCACCAGCACATGCTCGAGCCTAGCATGTGCTGTCGCAACCCTCGGTCTGGTCTGATCTTAGACTGGGAATGAACTCCGTATGCTTAGACTGGAAATGAACTCTACATGCTTGGACTGGGAATGAACTTCGTATGCCTAAGTCAACCCATGAAACGAGCGTGCGAGCGCTCAGTCGGCCAGAGGGGCGGGATGCCCAAGTCGGGGATCGATCGGGTCCCCTTTTGCGTGGTGTTGATCCTACTGTCGTAACCCTCGGTTTGGTCCGATCTTAGACTAGGGATGAACTCCGTATGCCTAAGCAAACTGATGAAATGAACGGGCGGGCGGGCAGTACGTCAGCCAGAGAGAAGGGATGCGCAAGTCGTGGATCGATAGGGTGGTAGGTGGATTTAGGCACATCTTCATATTTCTGCATGCCAATGCCATTTTTATGGCTTGTAAATTCATACAATGGTCCCTTAAGCCTTCGCGTGAAGCTTCATGGCAAGACGACTCGTTTTCTATTTTTCACGAAATTCGAAACATTTTGTGGTTCGAGATTTTTTGAAATTTTTTCGAAAGGAGTTTTGCCCCAAACTTGGTAGACGTGATCCTTGTATTTTTTTTGGCATGCACAAAAAAATTTCAGCCAAAAACTCGAAGTGTACAAGATTTTGTCACCTCTAAAAAAAGTGTCCCCATTTCAGACAATTTAATGGCTACTGGCAGCAAACCTGTAAAATCTTAAATGCCCTTTAAGGGAGAGTGAGTTCTCGAGGTTTGATGAGGCATAGGGGCCAATATAAGGGCCAAGTACCAACACCCATCGCACATCATGTGCGCACACCCCCCGGCCCCTCCGATCGTCGGAACCCCAATGCCGTCAGTCAGGTTCTCCGGTGATGCTCCAGTGATGGTGCCCCGATGAAGAAAAATACGGCACCAGCACATGCCCGAGCCCAGCATGTGCTACCGCAACCCTCAGTCCTATCCGATCTTAGACTGGGAATGAACTCCGTATGCCTAAGTCAACCCACGAAACGAGCGTACGGGCGCTCAGCCGGCCAGAGAGGTGGGATGCACAAGTCGGGGATCGGTCGGGTCCCCCTCTGCATGCTGTCAATCATGCTGCCACAACCCTCTGTCTGGTCCGATCTTAGATTGGGAATGAACTCCGTATGCCTAAGGCAACCGACGAAACGAGCGGGCGGACGAGCGGGCGGGCACTACGCTGACCAGAGAGACGGGATGCTTAAGCCATGGATCGATAGGGTGGTAGGTGGGTTTAGGCACATCTTCATGTTTCTGCATGCCAATGCCATTTTTATGGCTTTTAAATTCAGACAATGGTCCCTTAAGCCTTCACGTGAAGTTTCATGGCAAGACGACTCGTTTTCTCTTTTTCATGATTTTTGAAACTTTTTCGGTTCGGGATTTTTTTTAATTTTTTTGAAAGGAGTTTTGACCCCAAACTTGGTAGACATGATCCTTGTATTTTGTTGGCATGCACAAAAAAATTCAGCTAAAAACTCGAAGTGTACAAGATTTTCTGTCCATTTGAAAAAAGTGTCCCCAATTCAGACACTTTAATAGCTACTGGCTGCAAACCTGTAAAATCTCAAATGCTCTTTAAGGGGGTGTGAGTTCTCGAGGTTTGATGAGGGATAAGGGGCCAATATAAGGGCCAAGTACCAGCACCCATCACACATCATTTGCGCACACCCCCCTAAGCCCCCCCGATTGCCGGAACCCTAATGCCGTCAGTCAGGTTCTCCGGTGATGCTCCGACGATGGTGGCTCGAAGAAGAAAAATGGGACACCAGCACATGCCCTAGCCAAGCATGTGCTGTCACAACCCTCGGTCCGGTCCGATCTTAGACTGAGAATGAACTCCATATGCTTAGACTGGGAATGAACTCCGTATGCTTAGACTGGGAATGAACTCCGTATGCCTAAGTCAACCAATGAAACGAGCGTGCGGGCGTTCAGTCAGCCAGAGGGGCGGGATGCGCAAGCTGGGGATCAACCGGGTCCCCCTCTGCGTGCTGTCGATCCTGCTACCGTAACCCTCAATCCGGTCCGATCTTAGACTGAGAGTGAACTCCGTATGCCTAAGCCAACCGATGAAACGAACGGGCGGGCGGGCGCTACGCCGGCCAGAAAGACGGGATGCGCAAGTCGTGGATCGATAGGGTGGTAGGTGGGTTTAGGCACTTCTTCTTTTTTCTACGTGCCAATGCCATTTTTATGGCTTGTAAATTCATACAATGGTCCTTTAAGCCTTCACGTGAAGTTTCATGGCAAGACGACTCATTTTTTATTTTTTACGATTTTTAAAACTTTTTACGGTTCGGGATTTTTTAAAATTTTTTTGGAAAGTTTTTTGGCCCCAAACTTAGTAGACGTGATCCTTGTATTTTTGTTGGCATGCAAAAAAAAATTCACCTAAAAACTCGAAGTGTACAAGATTTTGTGACCATTTGAAAAAAATGTCCCCATTTCAGACACTTTAATGGGTACTGGTAGCAAACTTGTAAAATCTCAAATGCTCTTTAAGGGGGTGTGAGTTCTCGAGGTTTGAAGAGGGATAGGGGGCCAATATAAGGGCAAAGTACCAGCACCCATCGCACATCATATGCGCACACCCCCGTCGGCCCCCTCGATCGTCGGAACCCCAATGCCGTCGGTCAGGTTCTCCGGTGATGGTGCCCCGGCGAAGAAAAATGCGGCACCAGCACATGCCCGAGCCCAGCATGTGCTACCGCAACCATCGGTCTGGTTTGATCTTAGACTGAGAATGAACTCCGTATGCTTAGACTGGGAATGAACTCTGTATGCCTAAGTCAACCCACGAAACGAGCGTGCGGGCGCTCAGCCAACCAGAGGGGCGGGATGCGCAAGACAGGGATCGACCAAGTCCCTCTCTGTGTGCTGCTGATCCTGCTACCGCAACCCTCGATCAGATTTGATCTTAGACTAGGAATGAACTCTGCATGCCTAAGGCAACCGATGAAACGAGCGGGCGGATGGGCGGGCAGGCACTACGCTGGACAAAGAGACAGGATGCGCAAGCCATGGATCGATAGGGTGGTAGGTGGGTTTAGGCACATCTTCATATTTTTGAAACATTTTACGGTTCAGGATTTTTTAAAATTTTTTTGGAAGGAGTTTTGGCCCCAAACTTGGTAGATGTGATCCTTGTATTTTTGTTGGCATGCACAAAAATATTCAGCTAAAAACTCGAAGTGTACAAGATTTTGTGACCATTTGAAAAAAGTGTCCCCATTTCAGACACTTTAATGGCTACTGGCAGCAAACCTATAAAATCTCAAATGCTCCTTAAGGGGATGTGAGTTCTCAAGGTTTGATGAGGGATACGGGGCCAATATAAGGGCCAAGTACCAGCACCCATCGCACATCATGTGCGTACACCCCCCGGCCCCCCCGATCACCGGAACCCCAATGCCGTCGATCAGGTTCTCCGGTGATGCTCCGATGATGGTGCCCCGGCGAAGAAAAATGTGGCACCAGCACAAGCATGAGCCCAACATGTGCTGTCGCAACACGCGGTCCGGTCCGATCTTTGACTGGGAATGAACTCTGTATGCTTAGACTGGGAATGAACTCCGTATGCCTAAGTCAACCCACGAAACAATCGTGCGGGCGCTCAGCCGGCCAGAGGGGCAGGATGAGCAAGCCGAGGATCGACCGGGTCCCCTCTACGTGCTGCCGATCCTGCTACCTCAACCCTTAGTTTGGACCAATCTTAGACTGAGAATGAACTCCGTATGCCTAAGCCAACCGATGAAACGAGCGGACGGGCGGGCGGGCACTACGCCGGCCAGAGAGACGGGATGCGCAAGCCGTAGATCGATAGGGTGGTAGGTGGGTTTAGGTACATCTTCATATTTCTACGTACCAATGCCGTTTTTATGGCTTGTAAATTCATACAATGATCCCTTAAGCCTTCACGTGAAGTTTCATGGCAAGATGACTCATTTTCTATTTTTCACGATTTTTAAAACTTTTTACGGTGCGGGATTTTTTAAAATTTTTTCGGTAGGAGTTTTGGCCCCAAACTTGGTAGACGTGATCCTTGTATTTCTGTTGGCATGCACAAAACAATTCAGCTAAAAACTCGAAGTGTCCAAGATTTTGTGACCATTTGAAAAAAGTGTCCCCATTTCAGACACTTTAATGGCTACTGGCAGCAAACCTGTAAAATCTCAAATGCTTTTTAAGGGGGTGCGAGTTCTCGAGGTTTGTTGAGGGATAGGGGGCCAATATAAGGGTCAAGTACCAGCACCCATTGCACATCATGTGCGCACACCCCCCGGATCCCCCGATCGTCGAAACCCCAATGCCGCCAGTCAGGTTCTCTTACGATGCTCCAACGATGGTGCCCTGGCGAAGAAAAATACCTCACCAGCAGATGCCCGAGCCCAGCATGTGCTGCCGTAATCCTCGGTCTGGTCTGATCTTAGACTGGGAATGAACTTCGTATGCTTAGAGTGGGAATGAACTCCGTATGCTTAAGTCAACCCACGAAACGAGCGTGCAGGCGCTCAGCCGGCCAGAGGGGCGGGATGCGTAAGCCGGGGATCGATCGGGTCCCTATCTGCATGCTGTTGATCCTGCTACCGCAACCCTTGATCCGATCCGATCTTAGATTGGGAATGAACTCCGTATGCCTAAGCCAACCGACGAAACAAACGGGCGGACGGGCCGGCAGGCACTACGCCGGCCAGAGAGACGGGATGCGTAAGTCGTGGATCGATAGGGTGGTAGGTGGGTTTAGGCACATCTTCATATTTCTACGTGCCAATGCCATTTTTATGGCTTGTAAATTCATACAATGGTCCCTTAAGCCTTCACGTGCAGTTTCATGGCAAGACGACTCGTTTTCTATTTTTCACGATTTTTGAAACTTTTTACGATTTGAGATTTTTTAAAATTTTTTTGGATGGGTTTTGGCCCCATACTTAGTAGACATGATCCTTTTATTTTTGTTGGCATGCACAAAAAAATTCAGCTAAAAACTCAAAGTGTACAAGATTTTGTGACCATTTGAAAAAAGTGTCCCCATTCTAGATACTTTAATGGCTACTGGCAGCAAACCTGTAAAATCTCAAATGCTCTTTAAGGGGGTGTGAGTTCTCGAGGTTTGTTGAGGGATAGGGGGCCAATATAAGGGCCAAGTACCAGCACCCATCGCACATCATGTGCGCACACCCCCCGGCCCCCTCGATCGTCGGAACCCCAATGTCGTCGATCAGGTTCTCCAGTGATGCTCCGGTGATGGTGCCCCGGTGAAGAAAAATGAGGCACCAGCACAAGCACGAGCCCAGCATGTGCTACCGCAACTCGCGATCCGGTCTGATCTTTGACTGGGAATGAACTCCGTATGCCTAAGTCAACCCACGAAACGAGCATGCGGGGGCTCAGTCGGCCAGAGGGGCGGGATGCATCAAGCCGGGGATCGACCGGGTCCACCTCTATGAGCTCTCGATCCTGCTGCCGCAACCCTCGGCTCGGTCTGATCTTAGACTGGGAATGAACTCCATATGCCTAAGCCAACTGACGAAATGAGCGGGCGGGCGGGCGGGCACTACGCCGGCCAGAGAAACGGGATGCGCAAGCCGTGGATCGATAGGGTGGTAGGTGGGTTTAGGCACATCTTCATATTTTTACGTGCCAATGCCATTTTTATGGCTTGTAAATTCATACAATGGTCCCTTAAGCCTTCACGTGAAGTTTCATGGCAAGACGGCTCGTTTTCTATTTTTTTTTATTTTTAAAACTTTTTACAGTTCGGGATTTTTTAAAATTTTTTTGGAAGGAGTTTTGGCACAAACTTGGTAGACGTGATCCTTTTATTTTTGTTGGCATGCACAAAAAAATTCAGCTAAAAACTCAAAGTGTACAAGATTTTGTGACCATTTGAAAAAAGTGTCCCCATTTCAAACACTTTAATGGTTACTGGCAGCAAACCTGTAAAATCTCAAATGCTCCTTAAGGGGGTGTGAGTTCTCGAGGTTTGATGAGGGATAGGGGGCCAATATAAGGGCCAAGTACCAGCACCCATAGCACATCATGTGCGCACACCCCCCGGCCCCCCTGATCACCGGAACCCCAATGCCGCCGATCAAGTTCTCCGGTGATGCTCCGGTGATGGTGCCCCGACGAAGAAAAATGCGACACCAGCACAAGCACGAGCCTAGCATGTGCTGCCGCAACACGCGGTCCGATCTGATCTTTGACTGGGAATGAACTCCGTATGCTTAGACTGGGAATGAACTTCCGTATGCCTAAGTCAACCCACGAAACGATCGTGCGGGCGCTCAGCCAGCCAGAGGGGCAGGATGAGCAAGCCGAGGATCGGTCGGGTCCTCCTCTGCGTGCTGCCGATCCTGCTACCTCAACCCTTAGTTTGGACCGATCTTAGACTGGGAATGAACTCCATATGCCTAAGCCAACCGATGAAACGAGCGGACGGGCGGGCAGGAGGGCGGGCACTATGCCGGCCAGAGAGACGGGATGCGCAAGCCGTGAATCGATAGGGTGGTAGGTGGGTTTAGGTACATCTTCATATTTCTACGTGCCAATGCCATTTTTATGGCTTGTAAATTCAAACAATGGTCCCTTAAGCCTTCACGTGAAGTTTCATGGCAAGACGACTCGTTTTTTATTTTTTACGATTTTCAAAACTTTTTACAGTTCGAGATTTTTTAAAATTTTTTCGGAAGGAGTTTTGGCCCCAAACATGGTAGACGTGATCCTTGTATTTTTGTTGGCGTGCACAAAACAATTCAGCTAAAAAGTCGATGTGTACAAGATTTTGTGACCATTTGAAAAAAGTGTCCCATTTCAGACACTTTAATGGCTACTGGCAGCAAACCTGTAAAATCTCAAATGCTCTTTAAGGGGGTGCGAGTTCTCGAGGTTTGATGAGGGATAGGGGGCCAATATAAGGGCCAAGTACCAGCACCCATTGCACATCATGTGCGCACACCCCCCCGGCCCCCCCGATCGTCGAAACCTCAATGCCGCCAGTCAGGTTCTCCTACGATGCTCCGACGATGGTGCCCCGACGAAGAAAAATACGCCATCAGCACATGCCCGAGCCCAGCATGTGCTGCCGTAACCCTCTGTCCTATCTGATCTTAGACTGGGAATGAACTCTGTATGCTTAGACTAGGAATGAACTCCGTATGCTTAAGTCAACCCACGAAACGAGCGTACAAGCGCTCAGCCGGCCAGAGGGACGGGATGCGCAAGCCGGGGATCGACCGGGTCCCCCTCTGCATGCTGTTGATCCTGCTGCCACAACCCTTGATCCGGTCCGATCTTAGAGAATGAACTCCGTATGCCTAAGCCAACTGACGAAACAAGCGAGCAGGCGGACGGGCGGGCAGGTACTACGCTGGCCAGAGAGACGGGATGCGTAAGCCGTGGATCGATAGGGTGGTAGGTGGGTTTAGGCACATCTTCATATTTTTACGTGCCAATGCCATTTTTATGGCTTGTAAATTCATACAATGGTCCCTTAAGCCTTCAGTGAAGTTTCATGGCAAGACGACTCGTTTTCTATTTTTTACAATTTTTAAAACTTTTTACGGTGCGGGATTTTTAAAAAATTTTTCGGTAGGAGTTTTGGCCCCAAACTTGGTAGACGTGATCCTTGTATTTTTTTTTGGCATGCACAAAACAATTCAGCTAAAAACTCGAAGTGAACAAGATTTTGTGACCATTTGAAAAAAGTGTCCCCATTTTAGACACTTTAATGGTTACTGGCAGCAAACCTGTAAAATCTCAAATGCTCTTTAAGGGGGTGCAAGTTCTCAAGGTTTAATGAGGGATAGGGGGCCAATATAAGGGCCAAGTACTAGCACCCATTGCACATCATGTGCGCACACCCCCCGACCCCTCGATCGTCGAAACCCTAATGCCGCCAGTCAGGTTCTCCTACGATGCTCCGACGATGGTGCCCCGATGAAGAAAAATGCGGCACCAGCACATGCCCGAGCCCAGCATGTGCTGCCGCAACACGCGGTCCGATCCGATCTTAGACTGGGAATGAACTTCATATGCTTAGACTGGGAATGAACTCCGTATGCTTAAGTCAACCCACGAAACGAGCGTGCAGGCGCCCAGCCAGCCAGAGGGGCGGGATGCGCAAGCCGGGGATCGATCGGGTCCCCCTCTGCATGCTGTCGATCCTACTACCGTAACCCTCGGTCCGGTCCGATCTTAGACTGGGAATGAACTCCGTATGCCTAAGCCAACTGACGAAACGAGCGAGCGGGCGGGTGGGCGAGCACTACGCCGGCCAGAGAAACGGGATGCGCAAGCCGTGGATAGGTAGGGTGGTAGGTGGGTTTAGGCACATCTTCATATTTCTGTGTGCCAATGCCATTTTTATGGCTTGTAAATTCATACAATCGTCCCTTAAGCTTATTTTTTCATGTGCTTTCATATTTTCTTTTGTTTTCACTTTTTTTCTTTGTTTTAAAAATTTCTACAAAACATTTTTTCTTTTTATTTTATTTCATATTTTTGCCTCTTCATTTTTTATTTTTTCTTGTTTTTCTAATTTTTTTCGCAAAATTTTTTTTATTTCTTGTTTCCATTTTTTTTCACACTTCCTTGGATTTTTTATTTTTCATAAATCTTTTGTCTTTTCATTTTTTTTCTTTTCTTAATTTTTTCACAAATTTCTTTTTATTTTTTATTTTCATTTTTAAATTCTTATAGTTTTTTTTGTTGCATTTTCTTTTTTTGTTTTCATTTTTATTTTGCATTAATTTTTCTCTTTTTTAATTTTTTGTCCTTGAATTTTTATATTGTTTTCTTATTATATCTTATATGTTTTTCAATTTTTTGTATTTTTTCAAATATTTTTTTTCTATTGTCTCGTTTCATTTCATTTTTTCTTTTTTTATTTTTTATTTTTGATTCATTATTTTTTATTTTCTTACTTTTTATATTTTATATTTTTTTATTTTGCTTTAATATTTTTTTGTTTTTTTATTTTTTATTTCTTTCTTTATTTATATTTTCATAAATTTTTCTAATGTTTTGGATTTTTTTATATTTCTTTTCTTTTTTTATTTATCGTTGTTTCTTATTTTCTATTATATTTTTATAATTTTTCATTAACTCCTTTTCCTTTTAAATTTTTCTTTTTTTTTTACTTATTTTTTCATGTGCTTTCATATTTTCTTTTGTTTTCACTTTTTTTCTTTGTTTTAAAAATTTCTACAAAACATTTTTTCTTTTTATTTTATTTCATATTTTTGCCTCTTCATTTTTTATTTTTTCTTGTTTTTCTAATTTTTTTCACAAAATTCTTTTTATTTCTTCTTTCCATTTTTTTTTCACACTCCCTTGGATTTTTTATTTTTCATAAATCTTTTGTCTTTTCATTTTTTTTCTTTTCTTAATTTTTTCACAAATTTCTTTTTATTTTTTATTTTCATTTTTAAATTCTTATAGTTTTTTTTGTTGCATTTTCTTTTTTTGTTTTCATTTTTATTTTGCATTAATTTTTCTCTTTTTTAATTTTTTGTCCTTGAATTTTTATATTGTTTTCTTATTATATCTTATATGTTTTTCAAATTTTTGTATTTTTTCAAATATTTTTTTTCTATTGTCTCGTTTCATTTCATTTTTTTCTTTTTTTTATTTTTTATTTTTGATTCATTATTTTTTATTTTCTTACTTTTTATATTTTATATTTTTTTATTTTGCTTTAATATTTTTTTGTTTTTTTATTTTTTATTTCTTTCTTTATTTATATTTTCATAAATTTTTCTAATGTTTTGGATTTTTTTATATTTCTTTTCTTTTTTTATTTATTGTTGTTTCTTATTTTCTATTATATTTTTATAATTTTTCATTAACTCCTTTTCCTTTTAAATTTTTCTTTTTTTTTTTACTTATTTTTTCATGTGCTTTCATATTTTCTTTTGTTTTCACTTTTTTTCTTTGTTTTAAAAATTTCTACAAAACATTTTTTCTTTTTATTTTATTTCATATTTTTGCCTCTTCATTTTTTATTTTTTCTTGTTTTTCTAATTTTTTTCACAAAATTCTTTTTATTTCTTCTTTCCATTTTTTTTTCACACTCCCTTGGATTTTTTATTTTTCATAAATCTTTTGTCTTTTCATTTTTATTCTTTTCTTAATTTTTTCACAAATTTCTTTTTATTTTTTATTTTCATTTTTAAATTCTTATAGTTTTTTTTGTTGCATTTTCTTTTTTTGTTTTCATTTTTATTTTGCATTAATTTTTCTCTTTTTTAATTTTTTGTCCTTGAATTTTTATATTGTTTTCTTATTATATCTTATATGTTTTTCAATTTTTTGTATTTTTTCAAATATTTTTTTTCTATTTTCTCGTTTCATTTCATTTTTGACTTTTTTTATTTTTTATTTTTGATTCATCATTTTTTATTTTCTTACTTTTTATATTTTATATTTTTTGTTTTGCTTTAATTTTTTTTCTTTTTTTATTTTTTATTTCTTTCGTTATTTATATTTTCATAAATTTTTATAATGTTTTGGATTTTTTTATTTTTCTTTTCTTTTTTTATTTATCGTTGTTTCTTATTTTCTATTCTATTTTTATAATTTTTCATTAAATCTTTTTCCTTTTAAATTTTTCTTTTTTTTACTTATTTTTTCATGTGCTTTCATATTTTCTTTTGTTTTCACTTTTTTTCTTCGTTTTAAAATTTTCTACAAAACATTTTTTCTTTTTATTTTATTTCATATTTTTGCCTCTTCATTTTTTATTTTTTCTTGTTTTTCTAATTTTTTTCGCAAAATTCTTTTTATTTCTTCTTTCCATTTTTTTTTCACACTTCCTTGGATTTTTTACTTTTCATAAATCTTTTGTCTTTTCATTTTTATTCTTTTCTTAATTTTTTCACAAATTTCTTTTTATTTTTTATTTTCATTTGTAAATTCTTATAGTTTTTTTTGTTGCATTTTCTTTTTTCGTTTTCATTTTTATTTTGCATTAACTTTTCTCTTTTTTAATTTTTTGTCTTTGAATTTTTATATTTTTTTCCTAGTATATCTTATATGTTTTTCAATTTTTTGTATTTTTTCAAATATTTTTTTCTATTTTCTCGTTTCATTTCATTTTTGCCTTTTTTTATTTTTTATTTTCTTACTTTTTATATTTTATATTTTATTGTATTTTATTTATATTTTTTGTTTTGCGTTAATATTTTTTTCTTTTTTTAGTTTTTTACTTCTTTCTTTATTTATATTTTCATAAAATTTTATAATGTTTTCGATTTTTTTCTTTTTTTTTATTTATTGTTGTTTCTTATTTTCTATTGTATTTTTATAATTTTTTCATTAACTCTTTTTCCTTTAAATTTTTCTTTTTTTTACTTATTTTTTCATGTGCTTTCATATTTTCTTTTGTTTTCACTTTTTTCTTCGTTTAAAATTTTCTACAAACATTTTTTCTTTTTATTTTATTTCATATTTTGCCTCTTCATTTTTATTTTTCTTGTTTTTCTAATTTTTTTCACAAAATTCTTTCTATTTCTTGTTTCCATTTTTTTTTCACACTTCCTTGGATTTTTTATTTTTCATAAATCTTTTGTCTTTTCATTTTTTTTCTTTTCTTAATTTTTTCACAAATTTCTTTTTACTTTTTATTTTCATTTTTAAATTCTTATAGTTTTTTTTGTTGCATTTTCTTTTTTCCTTTTCATTTTTATTTTGCATTAACTTTTCTCTTTTTTAATTTTTTATCCTTGAATTTTTATATTTTTTTCTTATTATATCTTATATGTTTTCCAATTTTTTGTATTTTTTCAAATATTTTTTTTCTATTTTCTCGTTTCATTTCATTTTTGTCTTTTTTTATTTTTTATTTTTGATTCATTAATTTTTATTTTGCTTTAATATTTTTTTTTAATTTTTTATTTCTTTCTTTATTTATATTTTAATAAATTTGTATAATGTTTTGGATTTTTTTAATTTTCTTTTCTTTTCTTATTTATCGTTGTTTCTTATTTTCTATTGTATTTTTATAATTTTCATTACTCCTTTTCCTTTTAAATTTTTCCTTTTTTTTTTACTTATTTTTTCATGTGCTTTCATATTTTCTTTTGTTTTCACTTTTTTTCTTTGTTTTAAAAATTTCTACAAAACATTTTTTCTTTTATTTTATTTCATATTTTTGCCTCTTCATTTTTTATTTTTTCTTGTTTTTCTAATTTTTTTCACAAAATTCTTTTTATTTCTTCTTTCCATTTTTTTTTCACACTCCCTTGGATTTTTTATTTTTCATAAATCTTTTGTCTTTTGTCTTTTTATTCTTTTCTTAATTTTTTCACAAATTTCTTTTTATTTTTTATTTTCATTTTTAAATTTTTATAGTTTTTTTTGTTGCATTTTCTTTTTTCGTTATCATTTTTATTTTGCATTAACTTTTCTCTTTTTTAATTTTTTGTCTTCGAATTTTTATATTGTTTTCTTATTATATCTTATATGTTTTTCAATTTTTTGTATTTTTCAAATATTTTTTTCTATTTTCTCGTTTCATTTCATTTTTGCCTTTTTTTATTTTTTATTTTTGATTCATTATTTTTTATTTTTTTACTTTTTATATTTTATATTTTTTGTTTTGCTTTAATTTTTTTCTTTTTTATTTCTTTCTTTATTTATATTTTCAAAAATTTTTATAATGTTTTGGATTTTTTTATTTTTCTTTCTTTTTTTATTTATCGTTGTTTCTTATTTTCTATTGTATTTTTATAATTTTTCATTAACTCTTTTTCCTTTTAAATTTTTCTTTTTTTTTACTTATTTTTTCATGTGCTTTCATATTTTCTTTTGTTTTCACTTTTTTCTTCGTTTTAAAAATTTCTACAAAACATTTTTTCTTTTTATTTTATTTCATATTTTTGCCTCTTCATTTTTTATTTTTCTTGTTTTTCTAATTTTTTTCGCAAAATTCTTTTTATTTCTTCTTTCCATTTTTTTTCACACTTCCTTGGATTTTTTATTTTTCATAAATCTTTTGTCTTTTCATTTTTATTCTTTTCTTAATTTTTCACAAATTTCTTTTTATTTTTTATTTTCATTTTTAAATTCTTATAGTTTTTTTTTGTTGCATTTTCTTTTTTCGTTTTCATTTTTATTTTGCATTAACTTTTCTCTTTTTTAATTTTTTGTCCTTTGAATTTTTATATTGTTTTCTTATTATATCTTATATGTTTTTCAATTTTTTGTATTTTTTCAAATATTTTTTTCTATTTTCTCGTTTCATTTCATTTTTGTCTTTTTTTATTTTTATTTTTGATTCATCATTTTTTATTTTCTTACTTTTTATATTTTATATTTTTTGTTTTTCTTTAATTTTTTTTCATTTTTTATTTTTCTTTCTTTCTTTATTTATATTTTCATAAATTTTTATAATGTTTTGGATTTTTTTATTTTTCTTTTCTTTTTTTATTTATCGTTGTTTCTTATTTTCTATTGTATTTTTATAATTTTTCATTAACTCTTTTTCCTTTTAAATTTTTCTTTTTTTTTACTTATTTTTTCATGTGCTTTCATATTTTCTTTTGTTTCACTTTTTTTCTTCGTTTTAAAAATTTCTACAAAACATTTTTTCTTTTTTATTTTATTTCATATTTTTCGCCTCTTCATTTTTTATTTTTTCTTGTTTTTTCTAATTTTTTCGCAAAATTCTTTTTATTTCTTGTTTCCATTTTTTTTCAACACTTCCTTAGATTTTTTATTTTTCATAAATCTTTTGTCTTTTCATTTTTATTCTTTTCTTAATTTTTCCACAAATTTCTTTTTATTTTTTATTTTCATTTGTAAATTCTTATAGTTTTTTTTTGTTGCATTTTCTTTTTTCGTTTTCATTTTTATTTTGCATTAACTTTTCTTTTTTTTAATTTTTTGTCTTTGAATTTTTATATTGTTTCTTATTATATCTTTTATGTTTTTCAATTTTTTGTATTTTTTCAAATATTTTTTTCTATTTTCTAGTTTCATTTCATTTTTGACTTTTTATTTTTTATTTCTGATTCATCATTTTTTATTTTCTTACTTTTTATATTTTATATATTTTTTACTTCAATTTTTTTTATTTCTTTCTTTATTTATATTTTCATAAATTTTTATAATGTTTTGGATTTTTTTATTTTTCTTTTCTTTTTTATTTATCGTTGTTTCTTATTTTCTATTGTATTTTTATAATTTTTCATTAACTCTTTTTCCTTTTAAATTTTTCTTTTTTTTTACTTATTTTTTCATGTGCTTTCATATTTTCTTTTGTTTTCACTTTTTTTCTTCGTTTTAAAAATTTCTACAAAACATTTTTCTTTTTATTTATTTCATATTTTGCCTCTTCATTTTTTATTTTTCTTGTTTTTCTAATTTTTTTTCGCAAAATTCTTTTTATTTCTTGTTTCCATTTTTTTTCACACTTCCTTGGATTTTTTATTTTTCATAAATCTTTTGTCTTTTCATTTTTATTCTTTTCTTAATTTTTTCACAAATTCCTTTTTATTTTTATTTTCATTTTTAAATTCTTAGTTTTTTTTTGTTGCATTTTCTTTTTCGTTTTCATTTTTATTTTGCATTAACTTTTCTCTTTTTTAATTTTTGTCCTTGAATTTTTATATTGTTTTCTTATTATATCTTATATGTTTTCAATTTTTTGTATTTTTTCAAATATTTTTTTCTATTTTCTCGTTTCATTTCATTTTTGTCTTTTTTATTTTATTTTGATTCATCATTTTTATTTTCTTACTTTTTATATTTATATTTTTTGTTTTGCTTTAATATTTTTTTCTTTTTTATTTCTTTCTTTATTTATATTTTCATAAATTTTTATAATGTTTTGGATTTTTTTATTTTTCTTTCTTTTTTTTATTTATCGTTGTTTCTTATTTCTATTGTATTTTATAATTTTCATTAACTCTTTTCCTTTTAAATTTTTCTTTTTTTTTTTACTTATTTTTTCATGTGCTTTCATATTTTCTTTTGTTTTCACTTTTTTCTTCGTTTTAAAATTTTCTACAAAACATTTTTTCTTT
Organism: Durio zibethinus; assembly: GCF_002303985.1. Next base: position 17,842,077 of record NW_019167926.1, on the reverse strand, counting down.
TTATTTATTTCATATTTTTGCCTCTTCATTTTTTATTTTTTCTTGTTTTTCTAATTTTTTCGCAAAATTCTTTTTATTTCTTGTTTCCATTTTTTTTCACACTTCCTTGGATTTTTTATTTTTCATAAATCTTTTGTCTTTCATTTTTATTCTTTTCTTAATTTTTCACAAATTTCTTTTATTTTTTATTTTCATTTTTAAATTCTTATAGTTTTTTTTTGTTGCATTTTCTTTTTCGTTTTCATTTTTATTTTGCATTAACTTTTCTCTTTTTTAATTTTTTGTCCTTGAATTTTTATATTGTTTTCTTATTATATCTTATATGTTTTTCAATTTTTTGTATTTTTTCAAATATTTTTTTCTATTTTCTCGTTTCATTTCATTTTTGTCTTTTTTATTTTTTATTTTGATTCATTATTTTTTATTTTCTTACTTTTTATATTTTATATTTTTTGTTTTGCTTTAATATTTTTTCTTTTTTTATTTCTTTCTTTATTTATATTTTCATAAATTTTTATAATGTTTTGGATTTTTTATTTTTCTTTTCTTTTTTTATTTATCGTTGTTTCTTATTTTCTATTGTATTTTTATAATTTTTCATTAACTCTTTTTCCTTTTAAATTTTTCTTTTTTTTTTTCTTATTTTTTCATGTGCTTTCATATTTTCTTTTGTTTTCACTTTTTTTCTTCGTTTTAAAAATTTCTACAAAACATTTTTTCTTTTTATTTTATTTCATATTTTTGCCTCTTCATTTTTTATTTTTTCTTGTTTTTCTAATTTTTTTCGCAAAATTCTTTTTTTTCTTGTTTCCATTTTTTTTCACACTTCCTTGGATTTTTTATTTTTCATAAATCTTTTGTCTTTTCATTTTTATTCTTTTCTTAATTTTTTCACAAATTTCTTTTTATTTTTTATTTTCATTTTTAAATTCTTATAGTTTTTTTTGTTGCATTTTCTTTTTTCGTTTTCATTTTTATTTTGCATTAACTTTTCTCTTTTTTAATTTTTTCTTGAATTTTTATATTGTTTTCTTATTATATCTTATATGTTTTTCAATTTTTTGTATTTTTTCAAATATTTTTTTTCTATTTTCTCGTTTCATTTCATTTTTGTCTTTTTTTATTTTTATTTTTGATTCATATTTTTTATTTTCTTACTTTATATTTTATATTTTTTGTTTTGCTTTAATATTTTTTTCTTTTTTTTTTTTATTTCTTTCTTTATTTATATTTTCATAAATTTTTATAATGTTTTGGATTTTTTTATTTTTCTTTTCTTTTTTTATTTATCGTTGTTTCTTATTTTCTATTGTATTTTTATAATTTTTCATTAACTCTTTTTCCTTTTAAATTTTTTTTTTTTTTTACTTATTTTTTCATGTGCTTTCATATTTTCTTTTGTTTTCACTTTTTTTCTTCGTTTTAAAATTTCTACAAAACATTTTTTCTTTTTATTTTATTTCATATTTTTGCCTCTTCATTTTTTATTTTTTCTTGTTTTTCTAATTTTTTTCGCAAAATTCTTTTTATTTCTTGTTTCCATTTTTTTTTCACACTTCCTTGGATTTTTTATTTTA
>NW_019167926.1:17812343-17839500 GCF_002303985.1 Durio zibethinus | reverse complement strand
TGTTTTCTTATTATATCTTATATGTTTTTCAATTTTTTGTATTGTTTTCAATATTTTTTTCTATTTTCCCCTCGTTCATTTCATTTTGTGTCTTTTTTATTTTTTATTTTTGATTTTCTTACTTTTTAAATTTTATATTTTTTTGTTTGCTTTACATTTTTTTTATTTCTTTCTTTATTTATATTTTCATAAATTTTAATATGTTATTGAATTTTTTATTTTCTTTCTTTTTTTTATTTACGTTGTTCTTATTTCCTATTGTATTTTTAATTTTCATTAACTCCTTTACTTTTAAAATTTTTCTTTTTTTTTTTTACTTATTTTTCATGTGCTTCTCATTTTTTTTTGTTTTCACTTTTTTTCTTCATTTTAAATTCTACAAATACATTTTTTCTTTTTATTTTATTTCATATTTTTGCCTCTTATTTTTTTTTTTCTTGTTTTCTAATGTTTTTTTTCGCAAAATCTTTTTATTTCTTGTTTCCATTTTTTTTTTCACACTTTCCTTGGATTTTTTATTTTTCATAAATCGTTTTGTCTTTTCATTTTTATTCTTTTCTTAATTTTTTCACATAAATTTCTTTTTTTTTTGGTTTCATTTTAAATTCTTATAGTTTTTTTTTTGTTGGCATTTTCTTTTTTCGTTTTCATTTTTATTTTGCATTAACTTTTCTCTTTTTTAATTTTTGTCCTTGAATTTTTATATTGTTTTCTTATTATATCTTATATGTTTTTTAAATTTTTGTATTTTTTCAAATATATTTTTTTCTATTTTCTCGTTTCTTTTCATTTTTGTCTTTTTTTATTTTTTATTTTTGATTCATTATTTTTTATTTTCTCGAGCCCAGCATGTGCTGTCGCAACCCTCGGTCCGATCCGATCTTAGACTGGGAATGAACTCCGTATGCTTAGATTGGGAATGAACTCCGTATGCTTAGATTGGGAATGAACTCCGTATGCCTAAGTCAACCCACGAAACGAGCGTGCGGGCGCTCAGCCGACTAGAGGGGCGGGATGCGCAAGCTGGGGATCGGTCGGGTCACCCTCTGCATGCTGTCGATCCTGCTACCACAACCCTCGATCCGATCTGATCTTAGACTGGGAATGAACTCCGTATGCCTAAGCCAACCGACGAAACGAGCAGACGGACACTACGCCGGCCAAAGAGACGGGATGCGCAAGCCGTGGATCGATAGAGTGGTAGGTGGGTTTAGGCACATCTTCATATTTCTACATGCCAATACCATTTTTATGGCTTGTAAATTCATACAATGGTCCCTTAACCTTCATGTGAAGTTTCATGGCAAGACGACTCGTTTTCTATTTTTCATAATTTTCAAAAATTTTTACGGTTCGGGATTTTTTTAAATTTTTTTGGAAGGAGTTTTGGCCCCAAACTTGGTAGACGTGATCCTTGTATTTTTGTTGGCTTGCACAAAAAATTCAACTAAAAACTCGAAGTGTACAAGATTTTGTGACCTTTTGAAAAAAGTGTCCCCATTTCAGACACTTTAATGGCTACTGGCAGCAAACCTGTAAAATCTCAAATGCTCTTTAAGGGGGTGTGAGTTCTAGAGGTTTGATGAGGGATAGGGGGCCAATGTAAGGGCCAAGTACCAGCACCCATCGCACATCCTGTGCGCACACCCCCCCGGCCCCCCGATCACCGGAACCCGAATGCCACCGGTCAGGTTCTCCGGTGATGCTTCGATATTGTGCCCCGGTGAAGAAAAATACGGCACCAGCACATGCTCGAGCCTAGCATGTGCTGTCGTAACCTTTGGTCCGGTCTGATCTTAGACTGGGAATGAACTCCGTATGGCTAAGTCAACCCACGAAACGAGCGTGCGGGCGTTCAACCGGCCAGAGGGGTGAGATGCTCAAGTCGGGGATCGGCTGGGTCCCCCTCTGCGTGCTACCGATCCTGCTGCCGCAACACTCAGTCTGGTTCAATCTTAGATTGGGAATGAACTCCGTATGCCTAAGCCAATCGACGAAACGAGTGGGCGGGCGGGTTGGCACTACGTCTGCCAGAGAGACGGGATGCGCAAGCCGTGGATCGATAGGGTAGTAGGTGTATTTAGGCACATCTTCATATTTCTGTGTGCCAATACCATTTTTATGGCTTGTAAATTCATACAATGGTCCCTTAAGCCATCACGTGAAGTTTCACGGCAAGACGACTCGTTTTCTATTTTTCACAATTTTTGAAACTTTTTGCGGTTTAGGATTTTTTAAAATTTTTTCGGAAAGAGTTTTGGCTCTAAACTTGGTAGACGTGATCCTTGTATTTTTGTTGGCATGCACAAAAATATTTAGCTAAAAAATCAAAGTGTACAAGATTTTGTGACCATTTGAAAAAAGTGTCCCCATTTCATACACTTTAATGGCTACTAGTAGTAAACCTGTAAAATCTCAAATGCTCTTTAAGGGGGTGTGAGTTCTCGAGGTTTGATGAGGGATAGAGGGCCAATATAAGGGCCAAGTACTAGCACCCATCGCACATCATGAGTGCACACCCCCCCTGGCCACCCCGATCACCGGAACCCCAATGCCGCCAGTCAGGTTCTCCGACGATGGTGCCCTGACGAAGAAAAATATGGCACCAGCACATGCCCGAGCCCAGCATGTGCTGCCGCAACCTTCAGTTCGATTCGATCTTAGACTGGAAATGAACTCCGTATGCTTAGACTGGGAATGAACTCGTATGCCTAAGTCAACCCACGAAACGAGCGTGTGGGCACTCAACCGACCAGAGGGGCAGGATGCGCAAGCCGGGGATCGACCGGTCCCCCTCTACGTGCGGTCGATCCTATTGCCGCACCCTCAGTCCGGTCTGATCTTAGACTGGGAATGAACTCCGTATGCCTAAGCCAACCAACAAAATGAGCGGGCAGACGGGCGGACGGGCGCCACGCCGACCAAAGAGACGGGATGCGTAAGCCGTGGATCGATAGGGTGTAGGTGGTTTGGGCACATCTTCATATTTCTATGTGCCAATGCCATTTTTATGGCTTGTAAATTCATACAATGGTCCGTGAAGCCTTCATGTGAAGTTTCATGGCAAGACGACTCCTTTTCTATTTTTCACAATTTTTGAAACTTTTTGTGGTTTTGATTTTTTAAAATTTTTTCGGAAGGAGTTTTGGCCCCAAACAAGGTAGACGTGATCCTTCTATTTTTGTTGGCATGCATAAAAAATTCAGCTAAAATCTCGAAGTGTACAAGATTTTGTGACCATTTGAAAAAAGTGTCCCCATTTTAGACACTTTAATGGCTACTGGCAGCATACCTGTAAAATCTCAAATGATCTTTAAGGGGGTGTGAGTTCTAGAGGTTTGATGAGGGATAGGGGGCAATATAAGGGCCAAGTACCAGCACCCATTGCACATCATGTGCGCACACCCCCCCCCGGTCCCCCGATCGCTAAAACCCCAATGCCGTCGGTCAGGTTCTCCGACGATGCTCCGGCGATGGTGCCCCGACAAAGAAAAATGTGGCACCAACATGCCCAAGTCAACCCACGAAACGACCATGCGGGTGCTCAACCGGCCAGAGGGGCGGGATGCGCAAGTCGGGGATCGATTAGGTCCCACTCTGCATGCTATCGATCTTGCTGCCGCAACCCTTGGTCCGGTCTGATCTTAGACTGGGAATGAACTCCGTATGCCTAAGCCAACTGACCAAACAAGCGGGCGAGTGGGCGGGCGGGTGGGCACTACGCCAGCCAGAGAGACGGGATGTGCAAGCCATGGATCGATAGGGTGGTAGGTGGGTTTAGGCACATCTTCATATTTCTCCATGCCAATGCCATTTTTATGGCTTGTAAATTCATACAATGGTCCCTTAAGCTGTCACGTGAAGTTTCATGGCAAGACGACTCATTTTCTATTTTTCACGATTTTTGAAACTTTTTACGGTTCGAGATTTTTTTAAATTTTTTCAAAAGGATTTTTGGCCCCAAACTTTGTAGACGTGATCCTTGTATTTTTGTTGGCATGCACAAAAACATTCAGTTAAAAACTCGAAGTGTAGAAGATTTTGTGACCATTTGAAAAAAGTGTCCCCATTTCAGACACTTTAATGGCTACTGGCAGCAAACCTGTAAAATCTCAAATGCTCTTTCAGGGGGTTGTGAGTTCTCGAGGTTTGATGAGGGATAGGGGGCAATATAAGGGCCAAGTACCAGCACCATCGCACATCATGTGTGCACACCCCCCTGGCCCCCCGATCACCGAAACCCCAATGCCGCTGGTCAGGTTCTCCGATGATGCTCCGACGATGGCGCCCCGACAAAGAAAAATGCGACACCAGCACATGCCCGAGCCTAACATGTACTACCGCAACCCTCGATCCGATCCAATCTTAGATCGAGAATGAACTCCATTTGCTTAGACTGGGAATGAACTCGTATGCCTAAGTCAACCCACGAAACAAGCGTGCGGGCGCTCAATCTGCCAGAGGGGCAGGATGCCCAACCCGGGGATCGGTCGGGTCCTCATCTGTATGCTGTCGATCCTACTGTCGTAACCCTCAGTCTGGTCTGATATTAGACTGGGAATGAACTCCGTATGCCTAAGCCAACCGACGAAAAGAGCTGGCGGGCGGGCACTACGCCGGCCAAAGAGATGGGATGCGCAAGCCGTGGATCGATAGGGTGGTTGGTGGGTCTAGGCACATCTTCATATTTCTATGTGCCAATGCCATTTTTATGCCTTGTAAATTCATACAATGGTCCCTTAAGCCTTCACGTGAAGTTTCATGGCAAGACGACTCGTTTTTTATTTTTCATGATTTTTGAAACCTTTTGCGGTTCGGGATTTTTTTAAATTTTTTTGGGAAGGATTTTTGGTCCCAAACTTGGTAGACGTGATCCTTGTATTTTTATTGGCATGCAAAAAAAAATTCGGCTAAAAACTCGAAGTGTACAAGATTTTGTGACCATTTGAAAAAAGTGTCCCCATTTTATACACTTTAATGGCTACTGACAGCAAACCTGTAAAATCTCAAATGCTCTTTAAGGGGGTGTGAGTTCTCGAGGTTTGATAAGGGATAGGGGGCCAATATAAGGGCCAAGTACCAGCACCCATCGCACATCATGTGCGCACACCCCCTGGCCCCCCCGATCGTCGGAACCCCAATACTGTCGGTCAGGTTCTCCGACGATGCTTCAGCGATGGTGCCCCGATGAAGAAAAATGCGATAGCAGCACATGCCTGAGGCCAGCATGTGCTGTCGTAACCCATGGTTCGGTCCGATCTTAGACTGGGAATGAACTCCGTATGCCTAAGTCAACCCACGAAACGAGCATGCGGGCGCTCAGCCGGCCAGAGGGACGGGATGCACAAGCCAGGGATCGGTCGGGTCCCCCTCTGCGTGCTGTCGATCCTGCTGCCACAACCCTTAGTTTGGTCCAATCTTAGACTGGGAATGAACTCCGTATACCTAAGCCAACCGACGAAACGAGCGGGCGGGCGGGCGGGCACTACGCCTGCCAGAGAGATGGGATGCGCAAGCCGTTGATTGATAGGGTGGTAGGTGGGTTTAGGCACACCTTCATATTTCTCAGTGCCAATGCCATTTTTATGGCTTGTAATTTCCTGCAATGGTCCCTTAAGCCTTCACGTTAAGTTTCATGGCAAGATGACTCGTTTTCTATTTTTCATTATTTTTGAAACTATTTGCAGTTCGGGATTTTTTAAAATTTTTTCGGAAGGAGTTTTTATAATGAACTTGGTAGACATGATCCTTGTATTTTTGTTGGCATGCATAAAAAAATTCAGCTAAAAACTCAAAGTGTACAAGATTTTGTGACCATTTGAAAAAAGTGTCCCCATTTTAGACACTTTAATGGCTACTGACAGCAAACCTGTAAAATCTCAAATGCTCTTTAAGGGGGTGTGAGTTCTTGAGGTTTGATGAGGGATAGGGGGCCAATATAGGGGCCAAGTACCAGCACCCATCGCACATGATGTGCGCACACCCCTCCTGGCCCCCCCGATCACCGGAACCCCAATGTCGCCGGTCAGGTTCAAAAGCGATGCTTCGACGATAGTGCCCCGATGAAGAAAAATGTGGCACCAGCACATGCCCGAGCCCAGCATTTGCTGTCGCAACCCTCTTTCCAGTCTTAGGCTGGGAATGAACTCCGTAAGCCTAAGCCAACCGACGAAACGAACGTACGGGCGGGCGGCCGGGCACTATGCCGGCCAGAGAGATGAGATGCGCAAGCCGTGGATCGATAGGGTGGTCGGTGGGATCAGGCACATCTTCATATTTATACGTGCCAATGCCATTTTTATGGCATGTAAATTCATACAATGGTCCCTTAAGCCTTCATGTGAAGTTTCATGGCAAGACGACTCGTTTTCTATTTTTCACAATTTTTGAAACTATTTGGGTTCGGGATTTTTTAAAATTTTTCGAAACCCCAATGCCGTCGGTCAGGTTCAACGGCGATGCTCCGACGATGGTGCCCCGGTGAAGAAAAATGCGGCACCAGCACATGCCCGAGCCCAGCATGTGCTACCGCAACCCTCTTTCCAGTCCGATCTTAGACTGGGAATGAACTCCGTATGCTTAGATTGGGAATGAACTCCGTATGCCTAAGTCAACCCACGAAACAAGCGTGCGGGCGCTCAACCGGCCAGAGGGGTGGGATGAACAAGCCGGGGATCGGTTGGGTCCCCCTCTGCGTGCTGCCGATCCTGCTGAAGCAACCCCCGATCCGGTCTGATCTTGGACTAGGAATGAACTCCGTATGCCTAAGCCAATCGACAAAACGAACAGACGGGCGGGCGGGCGGGCACTATGTCGACCAGAGAGACGGGATGCGCAAGCCGTGAATCGATAGGGTGGTAGGTGGGTTTAGGCACATCTTCATATTTCTACATGCCAATACCATTTTTATGGCTTGTAAATTCATACAATGGTCCCTTAAGCCTTCACGTGAATCTTCATGGCAAGACGACTCATTTTTTTTTTCACGATTTTTGAAACTTTTTACGGTTTAGGATTTTTTAAAATTTTTTCGGAAGGAGTTTTGGCCCCAAACTAGGTAGACGTGATCCTTGTATTTTTGTTGGCATGCAAAAAAAAATTCAGCTAAAAACTCGAAGTGTACAAGATTTTGTGACCATTTGAAAAAAGTGTCCCCATTTCAGACACTTTAATGGCTACTGGCAGCAAACCTGTAAAATCTCAAATGCTCTTTAAGGGGGTGTGAGTTCTCGAGGTTTGATGAGGGATAAGGGGCCAATATAAGGGCCCAGTACCACACCCACCGCACATCATGTGTGCACACCCCCCCGGCCCCCCCGATCGTCGAAACCCCAATGTCGTCGGTCAGGTTCTTCGACGATGGTTCGGCGATGGTGCCTCGACGAAGAAAAATGTGGTGCCAGCATATGTCCAAGCCCAGCATATGCTGCCACAACCCTCGGTTCGTTCTGATGTTAGACTGAGAATGAACTCGGTATGCTTGGACTGGGAATGAACTCCGTATACCTAAGTCAACCCACGAAAAGAGCGTACGGGCGATCAGCCGGGCAAAGGGGCGAGAAGCGCAAGTCGGGGATCGGTTGGGTCCCCCTTTGTGTGATGTCGATCCTGCTGCCGCAACCCTCTATCCGGTCCGATCTTAGATTGGGAATGAACTCTGTATGCCTAAGCCAACCGATGAAACGAGCAGGCGGACGGGTGGGCGGGCACTACGCCGACCAAAGAGACGGGATGCTCAAGCCACGGATCGATAGGCTGGTAGGTGGGTTTAGGCACATCTTCATATTTTTGCATGGCAATGCCATTTTCATGGCTTGTAAATTCATACAATGGTCCCTTAAGCCTTCACGTGAAGTTTCATGGCAAGACGACTCGTTTTCTATTTTTCACGATTTTCAAAACTTTTTGCAGTTCGGGATTTTTTAAAATTTTTTTGAAAGGATTTTTGGCCCCAAACTTGGTAGACATGATCCTTGTATTTTTATTGGTGCGCACAAAAAAATTCAGCTAAAAACTCGAAGTGTACTAGATTTTGGGACAATTTGAAAAAACTGTCCCCATTTCAGACACTTTAATGGCTACTCGCAGCAAACCTGTAAAATCTCAAATGCTCTTTAAGGGGGTGTGAGTTCTCGAGGTTTGATGAGGGATAGGAGGCCAATATAAGGGCCAAGTACCAGCACCCATCGCACATCATGTGTGCACAGCCCCCTCGGCTCCCTCGATCGCCGGAACCCAAATACCGCCGGTCAGGTTCTTTGGTAATGCTCCGACGAAGAAAAATACGGCACCAGCACATGCTCGAGCCTAGCATGTGTTGTTGCAACCCTCGGTCCGGTTTAATATTAGACTGGAATGAACTTCGTATGCCTAAGTTAACCCACGAAACGAGCATGCGGGCGCTCAGTCGACCAGAGGGGCGGGATTCGCAAGCCGGGGATCGACCGGGTCCCTCTTTGCATGCTGCCCATCCTGCTATCGCAACCCTCGGTCCGGTCTGATCTTGGACTGGGAATGAACTCCATACGCCTAAGCCAACCGATGAAAGAGCGGGCGGGCGGACTGGCGGGCACTACGTCGGCCAGAAAGACGGGATGCACAAGCCATTGATCGATAGGGTGGTAGGTGGGTTTAGGCACATCTTCATATTTCTATGTGCCAATGCCATTTTTATGGCTTGTAAATTCATACAATGGTCCCTTAATCCTTGATGTGAAGTTTCATGGCAAGATGACTCGTTTTCTATTTTTCATGATTTTTGAAACTTTTTATGGTTCGGGATTTTTTAAAATTTTTTCGAAAGGAGTTTTGGCCCCAAACTTGTTAGACGTGATCCTTGTATTTTTGTTAGCATGCACAAAAAATTCAATTAAAAACTCGAAGTGTACAAGATTTTGTGACCATTTGAAAAAAGTGTCCCCATTTCAGACACTTTAATGGCTACTTTCAGCAAACCAGTAAAATTTCAAATGCTCTTTAAGGGGGTGTGAGTTCTCGAGGTTTGATGAGGGATAGGGGGCCAATATAAAGACCAAGTACCATAACCCATCGCACATCATGTGCGTACACCCCCCAGATTGCCGGAACCCTAATGCCGCCAGTCAGGTTCTCCGGTGATGCTCTGGCGATGGTGCCCCGACAGAGAAAAATGCGACACCAGCACATGCCCGAGCCCAGCATGTGCTACCGTAACACTCGATCTAGTCTGATCTTAGACTACAAATGAACTCCGTATGCCTAAGTCAACCCATGAAATGAGCATGCGGGCGCTCAGCCGGCCAGAGGGGCGGGATTCGCAAGCCGGGGCTCGGTCTGGTCCCTCTCTGCATGCTGCCAATCCTACTGCCGCAACCCCTCGGTCCGATCTGATCTTGGACTGGGAATGAACTTCGTATGCCTAAGCCAACCGACGAAACGAACAGGCGGGCGGACGGGCAGGCACTATGCCGGCCAAAGAGACGGGATGCGCAAGCCGTGGATCGATAGGGTGGTAGGTGGGTTTAGGCCAATGCCAATGCCATTTTTATACAATGGTCCCTTAATCCTGTGCGCACACCCCCCCATTTTTATCCATCGCACATCATGTGCGCACACCCCCCGGCCCCCCCGATCGTCGGAACCCCAATACCGTCGGTCAGGTTCTCCACCGATGCTCCGGCGATGGTGCCCAGGGGAAGAAAAATGCGACACTAGCACATGCTCGAGCCCAGCATGTGCTGCCGTAACCCATGGTCCGGTCTGATCTTTGACTGGGAATGAACTCCGTATGCTGAAACTAGAAATGAACCCCGTATGCCTAAGTCAACCCACGAAACGAGCGTGTGGGCGCTCAGTCGGCCAGAAGGGCAGGATACGTAAGTCGGGGATCGATCGGGTCCTCCTCTGCGTGCTGCTGATCCTGCTACCGTAACCCACAGTCCGATCTGATCTTAGACTGGGAATGAACTCCGTATGCCTAAGCCAACCGACAGAACGAGCGGTTGGCCGGGCGGGCACTACACTGGCCAGAGAGACGGGATGCGCAAGTCATGGACCGATTGGGTGGTAGGTGGGTTTAGGCACATCTTCATATTTCTACGTGTCAATGCCATTTTTATGGCTTGTAAATTCATACAATGGTCCCTTAAGCCTTCACGTGAAGTTTCATGGCAAGACGGCTCATTTTCTATTTTTCATGATTTTCAAAACTTTTTACGGTTTGGGATTTTTTAAAATTTTTTCGGAAGGCGTTTGCACACCAAATTTGGTAGACATGATCTTTGTATTTTTGTTGGATTGCATAAAAAAATTCAGCTAAAAACTCGAAGTGTAAAAGATTTTGTGACCATTTGAAAAAAGTGTCCCCATTTCAGACACTTTAATGGCTACTGACAGCAAACCTGTAAAATCTCAAATGCCCTTTAAGGAGGTGTGAGTTCTTGAGGTTTGATGAGGGAGAGGGGGCCAACATAAGGTCCAAGAACTAGCACCCATCGCACATCATGTGCGCACACCCCCCCGGCACCCCGATCGTCGGAACCCCAATGCCGTCGGTCAGGTTCTCCGCCGACGCTCCGACGATGGTGCCCCGAGGAAGAAAAATGAGACACCGGCACATGCCCGAGCCCAGCATGTGCTGCCGCAACACTCGGTCCGGTCCGATCCTAGACTGGGAATGAACTCCGTATGCTTAGACTAGGAATGAACTCTGTATGCCTAAGTCAACCCATGAAACGAGCGTGCGGGCGCTCAACCGGCGAGAGGGGCGGGATGCGCAAGCCGAGGATCGGTCGGGTCCCCCTCTACGTGCTGCCGATCCTGCTGTTGTAACCCTCGGTCTGGTCTGATCTTAGATTGGGAATGAACTCCGTATGCCTAAGCCAATCGACAAAATGGGCGGGCGGGCAGGCACTACGCCGGTCAGAGAGACGAGATGCACAAGCCGTGGATCGATAGGGTGGTAGGTGGGTTTAGACACATCTTCATATTTTTGTGTGCCAATGCCATTTTTATGACTTGTAAATTCATACAATGGTCCCTTAAGCCTTCGCGTGACGTTTCATGGCGAGACGACTCATTTTCTATTTTTCACGATTCTCAAAACTTTTTGCGGTTCGAGATTTTTTAAAATTTTTTTGGAAGGAGTTTTGGCCCGAAACTTGGTAGACATGATCCTTGTATTTTTTTTGGCATGCACAAAAAAAATTCAGCTAAAAACTCGAAGTGTACAAGATTTTTCTGACCATTTGAAAAACGTATCCCCATTTCAGACACTTTAATGGCTACTGGCAGCAAACCTGTAAAATCTCAAATGCTCATTAATGAGGTGTGAGTTCTCGAGGTTAGATGAGGGATAGGGGGCCAATATAAGGGCCGAGTACCAGCACCCATCGCACATCATGTGCGCACACACCCCCCTCGGCCCCCCGATCGTCGGAACCCCAATATCGTCAGTCAGGTTCTCCGACGATGCTCCGACGATGGTGACCTGATGAAGAAAAATATGGCACCAGTACATGCCCGAGCCCAGCATGTGCTGCCACCACCCTCGATCTGGTCTGATCTTAGACTGGGAATGAACTCCGTATGCCAAAGTCAATGCACGAAACGAGCGTGCAGGCGCTCAACTGGCTGGAAGGGCGGGATGCACAAGCTGGCGATCGGTCGGGTCCCCCTCTACGTGCTGCCGATCCTGCTGCTGCAACCCTCGGCCCGGTTTGATCTTAGATTGGGAATGAACTTCGTATGCCTAAGCCAATCGATGAAACGAGCTGGCTAACGGGCGGGCGGTTACTACGCCGGCCAGAGAGACGGGATGCGCAAGCCGTGGATCGATTGGGTGGTAGGTGGGTTTAGGCACATGTTCATATTTCTGCATGCCAATGCCATTTTTATGGCTTGTAAATTCATACAATGGTCCCTTAAGCTTTCACGTGAAGTTTCATGGCAAGACGACTTGTTTTCTATTTTTCATGATTTTCAAAACTTTTTTTGGTTCGGGATTTTTTAAAATTTTTTCAGAAGGACACTTGGCCCCAAACTTGGTAGACATGATCCTTGTTTTTTTTTTGGCATGCACAAAAAAATTCAGCTAAAAACTCAACGTGTACAAGATTTTGTGACCATTTGAAAAAAGTGTCCCCATTTCAAACACTTTAATGGCAACTGGCAGCAAACCTATAAAATCTCAAATGCTCTTTAAGGGGGTGTGAGTTCCTGAGGTTTGATGAGGGATAAGGGGCCAAGTACCAGCACCCATCGTACATCATGTGCGCACACCCCCCGGCCCCCCCGATCGCCATAAACCCAATACCGTCGGTCAGGTTCTCCGACGATGCTCCGGTGATGGTGCCCCAACGAAAAAAATGCGGCACCACTACATGCCTGAGCCCAGCATGTGCTGTCGCAACCCTCGATTTGGTCCGATCTTAGACAAGGAATGAACTCCGTATGCTTAGACTGGGAATGAACTCTGTAGGCCTAAGTCAACCCATGAAACTAGCGTACAGACACTCAGCCGACCAGAGGGGCGGGATGAACAAGTCGGGGATCGGTTGAGTCCCCCTCTACGTGCTGTCGATCCTGCTACTGCAACCTTCGGTCCGGTCTGATCTTAGACTGGGAATGAACTCCGTATGCCTAAGCAAACCGACGAAACGAGTGAGCGGGCGGGCGCTACGTCGGCCAGAGAGACGGGATGCGCAAGCCGTGGATCGATAGGGTGGTAGGTGTGTTTAGGCACATCTTTATCTCTCTCCGTGCCAATGCCATTTTTATGGCTTGTAAATTCATACAATGGTCCCTTAAGCCTTCATGTGAAGTTTTATGGCAAGATGACTCGTTTTATATTTTTCAATGATTTTAAAACTTTTTGCTCGGTCCGATCTTAGACTGGGAATGAACTCCGTATGCCTAAGTCAACGCACAAAACGAGAGTGCAGGCGCTCAAATGGCCAGAATGGCAGGATGCGCAACCTGGCGATCGATCGGGTCCCCCTCTACATGCTGCCGATCTTGCTACCGCAACCCTCAATCCGGTCCGATCTTAGACTAGGAATGAACTCCGTATGCCTAAGCCAACCGACAAAACGAGCTGGCTGGCGGGTGAGCGGGCACTACGCTGACCAGAGAGACGAGGATGCGCAAGCCGTGGATCGATTGGGTGGTAGGTGGGTTTAGGCACATCTTCATATTTCTGCATGCCAATGCCATTTTTATGGCTTGTTAATTCATACATGGTCCCTTAACTTTCACGTGAAGTTTCATGGCAAGACGACTCGTTTTTCTATTTTTCACCAGATTTTCCAAACTTTTTCGGTTCAAGGATTTTTAAAAAATTTTTCGGAAGGATACTTGGCCCCAAACTTGGTAGACATGGATCCTTGTTTTTTTGTTGGCATTCACAAAAAAAATTCAGCTAAAACTCCAACGTGTACAAGATTTGTGACCATTTGAAAAAGTGTCCCCATTTCAAACACTTTAATGGCTACTGGCAACAAACCTGTAAAATCTCAAATGCTCTTTAAGGGGGT
Organism: Durio zibethinus; assembly: GCF_002303985.1. Next base: position 17,825,989 of record NW_019167926.1, on the reverse strand, counting down.
GTGAGTTCTCGAGGTTTGATGAGGGATAAGGGGCCAAGTACCAGCACCCATCGCACATCATGTGCGCACACCCCCCCGGCCCCCTCGATCGCCGGAAACCCAATACCGTCGGTCAGGTTCTCCGATGATGCTCCGGCGATAGTGCCCCGACGAAAAAAATGCGGCACCACCACATGCCTGAGCCTAGCATGTGCTGTCGCAACCCTCGCTCTGGTTCGATCTTAGACTGGGAATGAACTCTGTATGCTTAGACTGGGAATGAACTCTATATGCCTAAGTCAACCCATGAAACAAGCGTACGGGCGCTCAACCGACCAGAGGGGCGGGATGCGCAAGCCGGGGATCGGTCGGGTCCCCCCACAGCGTGCTGTCGATCCTGCTACCAGAACCCTTGTTCGGTCTGATCTTAGATTAGGAATGAACTCCTTATGCCCAAGCCAACTGACGAAACGAATGGGCGGGCGGGCGGGCGCTACACTGGCCAGAAAGACGGGATGTGCAAGCCGTGGATCGATAGGGTGGTAGGTGTGTTTAGGTACATCTTCATCTTTCTGCGTGCCAATGCCATTTTTATGGCTTGTAAATTCATACAATGGTCCCTTAAGCCTTCATGTGAAGTTTCATGGCAAGACGACTCGTTTTATATTTTTCACGATTTTTGAAACTTTTTGTGATTCAGGATTTTTTAAAATTCTTTCGAAAGGAGTTTTGGCCCCAAACTTGGTAGACGTGATCCTTGTATTTTTTTTGGCGTGCACAAAAAAATTCAGCTAGAAACTGGAAGTGTACAATATTTTGTGACCATTTGAAAAAAGTGTCCCCATTTCAGACACGTTAATGGTTACTGGCAGCAAACCTGTAAAATCTCAAATGGTCTTTAAGGGGGTGTGAGTTCTTGAGGTTTAATGAGGGATAGGGGGCCAATATAAGGGCCAAGTACCAGCACCCATCGCACATCATGTGGGTACACACCCCCGGCCCCCCGATCATCAGAACCCCAATGCCGTCGGTCAGGTTCTCTGACGATGCTCTGGCGATGGTGACCCGGCAAAGAAAAATACAGCCCCAGCACATGCCCGAGCCCAGCATGTGCTACCGTAACCCTCAGTCTGGTCCGATCTTAGACTGGGAATGAACTCCGTATGCTTAGAATGGGAATGAACTCCGTATTCCTACATCAACCCACGAAACGAGCATGCGGGCACTGAACCGGCCAGAGGGGTGGGATGCACAAGTCGAGGATCGACTGGGTCCCCCTTTGCGTGCTGTCGATTCGACTGCCGTAACCCTCGGTCTGGTCTAATCTTAGACTGGGAATGAACTCCGTATGCGTAAGCCAACCGATGAAACGAACGGACAGGCGGGGGACGGGCAGACGGGCGCTACGCTGGCCAGAGAGATGGGATGTGCAAGCCGTGGATCGATAGGGTGATAGGTGGGTTTATGCACACTTCATATTTCTACGTGCCATTGCCATTTTTATGGCTTCTAAATTCATACAATGGTCCCTTAAACCTTCACGTGAAGTTTCAGGGCAAGACCAGTCGTTTTCTATTTTTCACAATTTTCAAAATTTTTTACGGTTCGGGATTTTTTAAAATTTTTTCAGAAGGAGTTCTGGCCCCAAACTTGGTAGACGTGATCCTTGTATTTTTGTTGCCAGGAACAAAAAAATTCAGCTAAAAACTCCAAGTGTACAAGATTTTGTGACCATTTGAAAAAAGTGTCCCCATTTCAGACACTTTAATGGCTACTGGCAGCAAACCTGTAAAATCTCAAATGCTCTTTAAGAAGGTGTGAGTTCTCAAGGTTTGATGAGGGATAGGGGGCCAATATAAGGGCCAAGTACTAGCAACCATCGCACACCATGTGTGCATACCCCCCTCGGCCCCCCGATCACCGGAACCCTAATGCCGTCGGTCAGGTTCTCTGACGATGTTGCCCCGACGAAGAAAAATATGGCACCAGCACATGCCCGAGCCCAGCATGTGCTACCGAAAGCGTTGGTCCAGTCCGATCTTAGACTGGGAATGAACTCCGTATGCCTAAGTCAACCCACGAAACGAGTGTACGGGCGCTCAACCGGCCAGAGGGGCAGGATGCACAAGCCGGGGATCGATCGGGTCCCTATCTGCATGCTGTCGATCCTGCTTTCGTAACCCTTGGTTTGGTCTGATCTTAGACTGGGATTGAACTCCGTATGCCTAAGCCAACCGACGGAACAAGCGGGCGGGTACTACGCCGGCAGAGAGACGGGATGCGCAAGCCGTGAATCGATAGGGTGGTAGGTGGGTTTAGGTACATCTTCATATTTCTGCATGCGAATTCCATTTTTATGGCTTGTAAATTCATACAATGATCCCTTAAGCCTTCACGTGAAGTTTCATGGCAAGACGACTCGTTTTCTATTTTTCACAATTTTTAAAATTTTTGTGGTTCAGGATTTTTTAAAATTTTTTCGAAAGGAGTTTTGGCCCCAAACTTTGTAGATGTATCCTGGTATTTTTTTTGGCATGCACAAAAAAATTCAGCAAAAAACTCAAAGTGTACAAGATTTTGTGACCATTTGAAAAAAGTGTCCCCATTTTAGACACTTTAATGGCTACTGGCAGCAAACCTGTAAAATCTCAAATGCTCTTTAACTGGGTGTGAGTTCTGGAGGTTTGATGAGGGATAGGGGGCCAATATAAGGGCCAAGTACCAGCACCCATCGCACATCATGTGCGCACACCCCTCCCGGCCCCCCGATCGCTGGAACCCCATTGCCGCTGGTCAGATTCTCCGGTGATGCTCCGACGATGGTGCCCCGGCGAAGAAACATACGGCACCAACACATTCCGTAAGCCTTGGTCCGATTCGATCTTCGATTGGGAATGAACTCCGTAAGCCTAAGTCAACCCCCGAAAAGAGCGTGCAGGCGCTCAGCTGGCCGAGGGGCAGGATGCGCAAGCCGGGGATCGATCGGGTCCCCCTCTGTAAACTACCAATCTTGCTGCTGAAACCCTCGGCCCGGTCTGATCTTAGATGGGGAATGAACTCCGTATGCCTAAGCCAATCGACGAAACGAGCAGAAGGGCGGGCTGGCACTACGCCGACCAGAGAGATGGGATGCGCAAGCCGTGGATCGGTAGGGTGGTAGGTGGGTTTAGGCACATCTTCATATTTCTACATGCCAATGCCATTTTTATGGCTTGTAAATTCATACAATGGTCCCTTAAGCCTTCACGTGAAGTTTCATGGCAAGACGACTCGTTTTCTATTTTTCACCATTTTCGAAACATTTTGTAGTCCGAGATTTTTTAAAATTTTTTCGGAAGGAGTTTTGGCCCCAAACTTGGTAGACATGATCCTTGTATTTTTGTTCGCATGCATAAAAAAATTCAGCTAAAAACTCGAAGTGTACAAGATTTTGTGACCATTTGAAAAAAGTATCCCCATTTCAGACACTTTAATGGCTATTGGCAACAAACCTGTAAAATTTCAAATGCTCTTTAAAGGGGTGTGATTTCTCGAGGTTTGATGACGGATAGGAGGCCAATATAAGGGCCAAGTACTAGCACCCATCGCACATCATGTGCGCACACCCGCCCCGGCCCCCCCGATCGTCGGAACCCCAATGCCACCGGTCAGGTTCTCCGATGATGCTCCGGTGATGGTGCCCCGATGAAGAAAAAAGTAGCACCAGCTCATGCCCGAACCCAACATGTGTTGACGCAACCCTTCGTCCAGTCTGATCTTAGACTGGGAATGAACTCTGTATGCTTAGACTGGGAATGAATTCAATATGCCTAAGTTAACCCACAAAACGAGCGTGCGGGCACTTAGTCGGCCAGAGGGGCGAGAAGCGCAAGACGGGGATCGATCGGGTCCTCCTCTACGTGCTGCCGACCCTACTATCGCAACCCTCAGCCCGGTCCAATCTTAGACTGGGAATGAACTCCGTATGCCTAAGCCAACCGACGAAACGAGCGGGCGTGCGGGGGGGCGGGCACTACGCCGGCCAGAGAGACGGGATGCGCAAGCCGTTGATTGATAGAGTGATAGGTGGGTTTAGGCACATCTTTGTATTTCTACATGCCACTGCCATTTTTATGACTTGTAAATTCATACAATGGTCCCTTAAGCCTTCACGTGAAGTTTCATGGCAAGACGACTCGTTTTCTATTTTTCATGATTTTTGAAACTTTTTGCGGTTCGAGATTTTTTAAAATTTTTTCAGAAAAAGTTCTGGCCCTAAACTTGGTAAAAGTGATCCTTGTATTTTTTTTGGCATGCACAAAAAAATTCAGCTAAAAACTCAAAGTGTACAAGATTTTGTGACCATTTGAAAAAAGTGTCCCCATTTCAGACACTTTAATGGCTACTGGCAGCAAACCTGTAAAATCTCAAATGCTCTTTAAGTGGGAGTGAGTTCTTGAGGTTTGATGAGGGATAGGGGGCCAATATAAGGGCCAAATACCAGCACCCATCACACATCATGTGCGCACACCCCCCCGGCCCCCTCGATCACTGGAACCCCAATGCCGTCGGTCAGGTTCTCCGACAATGCTCCGGCGATGGTGCCCCGACGAAGAAAAATGCGGCACCAGCACATGCCCAAGCCCAGCATGTGCTGCCGCAATCCTTGGTCCAGTCTGGTCTTAGACTGGGAATGAACTCTGTATGCTTAGACTAGGAATGAACTCCGTATGCCTAAGTCAACCCACGAAACGAGCGTACGGGCGCTCAGTCGGCCAGAGAAGCGGGATGCGCAACTGGGGATCAGTCGGGTCCCCCTCTGTGTACTGTCAGTCTTGCTGCTGCAACCCTCAGTCCGGTTCAATCTTAGACTGGGAATTCACTTCGTATGCCTAAGCCAACCGATGAAACGAGCGAGCGGACGGGCAGGCAGGCACTACGTCGGCCGGAGAGACGGGATGCGCAAGCCGTGGATCGATAGGGTGGTAGGCGGGTTTAGGCACATCTTCATATTTCTACATGACAATGCCATTTTTATGGCTTGTAAATTCATACAATGGTCCCTTAAGCCTTCACGTAAAGTTTCATGGCAAGACGACTCATTTTCTATTTTTCACGATTTTTGAAACTTTTTGTAGTTCGGGATTTTTTAAAATTTTTTTGAAAGGATTTTTGGTCCCAAACTTTGTAGATGTGATCCTTGTATTTTTTTTGGCTTGCACAAAAAAATTCAGCCAAAAATTCTAAGTGTATAAGATTTTGTGACCATTTGAAAAAAGTGTCCCCATTTCAGACAATTTAATGGCTACTGGCAGCAAACCTGTAAAATCTCAAACGCTCTTTAAGGGGGTGTGAGTTCTCGAGGTTTGATGAGGGATAGGGGGCCAATATAAGAGCCAAGTACCAGCACCCATTGCACATCATGTGTGCACACCCCCCAGCCACCCCGATCACTGGAACCCCAATGCGGCCGGTCAGGTTCTCCGGCAATGCTCCGGCGATGGTGCTCCGACGAAGAAAAATGCGGCACCAGCACATGCCCGAGCCCAGCATGTGCTGCCGCAACCCTCGGTCTGGTCTGATCTTAGACTAGAAATGAACTCCGTATGCTTAGACTGGGAATGAACTCCGTACAGAACGAGCGTGCAGGCACTCAGCTGGCCAGAGGGGCGGTATGTGCAAGCCGACGATCGATCGGGTCCCACTCTGCATGCTGCCGATCCTGCTGCTGTAATCCTCAATCTGGTCTAATCTTAGACTGGGAATGAACTCCGTATGCCTAAGCCAATCGACGAAACGAGCGGGCGGGCGGGCACTACGCCGGCCAGAGAGATGGGATGCACAAGCCTTGGATCGATAGGGTGGTTGGTGGGTTTAGGCACATCTTCATATTTCTACATGCCAATGCCATTTTTATGGCTTGTAAATTCATACAATGGTCCTTAAGCCTTCACGTTAAGTTTCATGGCAAGACGACTCGTTTTCTATTTTTCACGATTTTTGAAACTTTTTACGGTTCAGGATTTTTTAAAATTTTTTTGGAAGGTGTGTTGGCTCCAAACTTGGTAGACGTGATCCTTGTATTTTCTTTGGCATGCATAAAAAAATTCAACTAAAAACTCAAACTGTACAAGATTTTGTGACCATTTGAAAAAAAGTGTCCCCGTTTCAGACACTTTAATGGCTACTGGCAGCAAACCTGTAAAATCTCAAAGGCTCTTTAAGGGGGTGTGAGTTCTTGAGGTTTGATGAGGGATAGGGGGCCAATATAAGGGCCAAGTACTAGCACCAATCGCACATCATGTGCGCACACCCCCCGGCCCCCCCGATCGCAGGAACCCCAACACCGTCGGTCAGGTTCTTTGGCGATGCTCCGACGATGGTGCCCCGGTGAAGAAAAATACGGCACCAGTACATGCCCGAGCCCAGCATGTGCTACTGCAACCCTCGGTCTGATCTGATCTTAGACTGAGAATGAACTCCGTATGCTTAGACTGGGAATGAATTTCGTATGCCAGAGTCAGCCCATGGAACGAGCGTGCGGGCGCTCAGCCGGCCAGAGGGGCAAGATGCGCAAGCTGGGGATCGACCGGGTCCTACTCTGCGTGCTGTCGATCCTACTGCTGTAACCCTCGATCCAGTCCAATCTTAGACTGGGAATGAACTCTGTATGCCTAAGCCTACCGACGAAACTAGCGGGCGGGCGGGCGGGCGGGCACTACGCCGACCAGAGAGACGGGATGTGCAAGCCGTGGATCGAAAGGGTGGTAGGTGGGTTTAGGCACATCTTCATATTTCTGCATGCCAATGCCATTTTTATACCTTGTAAATTCATACAATGGTCCCTTAAGCCTTCACGTGAAGTTTCATGGTAAGACTACTCATTTTCTATTTTTCACGATTTTCAAAACTTTTTGAGGTTCGGGATTTTTTTAAATTTTTTCGAAAGGAGTTTTAGCCCCAAACTTGGTAGACGTGATCCTTGTATTTTTTTGGCATGCATAAAAAAATTCAACTAAAAACTCGAAGTGTACAAGATTTTGTGACCATTTGAAAAAAGTGTCCCCATTTCGGACACTTTAACGGCTACTGGCAGCAAACCTGTAAAATCTCAAATGCTCTTTAAGGGGGTGTGAGTTCTCGAGGTTTGATGAGGGATATGGGGCCAATATAAGGGCCAAGTACCAGCACCCATCGCACATCATGTGTACACATCACCCCCAACCCCCCCGATCGTCGGAACCCCAATGCGGCCGGTTAGGTTCTTCGGTGATGCTCCGGCGATGGTGCCCCGACGAAGAAAAATGCGACACCAGCCCATGCCTGAGCCCAGCATGTGCTGCCGCAACCCTCGGTCTGGTCCGATCTTAGACTGGGAATGAACTCCGTATGCTTAAGTCAACCCACGAAACGAGCGTGCGGGCGCTCAGTCGGCCAGAGGGGCAAGATGCGCAAGTCGGGGATCAATCAGGTCCCCCTCTACATGCTGCCGATCCTACTGTTGTAACCCTCAATCTGGTGCTATCTTAGACTGAGAATGAACTCCGTATGCCTAAGCCAACCGATGAAACGAGCGAGCGGGTGGGCGGGCGAGCACTAAGTCGACCAGAGAGACGGGATGCGAAAGCCGTGGATCGATAGGGTGGTAGGTGGGTTTAGGCACATCTTCATATTTCTACATGCCAATACCATTTTTATGGCTTGTAAATTCATACAATGGTCCCTTATGCCATGGCAAGAAGACTCATTTTTTATTTTTCATGAGTTTTGAAACTTTTTGTGGTTCGGGATTTTTTAAAATTTTTTCAAAAGGATTTTTCACTCCAAACTTGGTAGACGTGATCCTTGTATTTTTGTTGGCATGCACAAAAAAATTCCGCAAAAAACTGGAAGTGTACAAGATTTTGTGACCATTTGAAAAAAGTGTCCCTATTTCAGACACTTTAGCGGCTGCTGGCAGCAAACCTGTAAAATCTCAAATGCTCTTTAAGGGGGTGTGAGTTCTCGAGGTTTGGTGAGGGATAGGGGGCCAATATAAGGGCCAAGTACCAGCACCCATCGCACATCATGTGTGCACACCACCCTCGGCCCCCCGATCGTCGGAACCCCAATGCGGTCGGTCAGGTTCTCTGGCGATGCTCTGGCGATGCTCTGGCGATGGTGCCCCGATGAAAAAAAATATAGCACCAGCACATGCCCGAGCCTAGCATGTGCTGCCGTAACCCTCGGTCCGGTCTGATCTTAGACTGGGAATGAACTTCGTATGCTTAGACTGGGAATGAACTCCGTATGCCTAAGTCAACCCACGAAATGAGCGTGCGGGCGTTCAGCCGGCCAGAGGGGCGGGATGCGCAAGTCGGGGATCAATCGGGTCCCACTCTGTGTGCTGTCAATCCTACTGTGATAACCCTCGGTTCGGTCCGATCTTAGACTAGAAATGAACTCTGTATGCCTAAGCCAACCGATGAAACGAGCGGGCGGGCGGGCAGGCACTATATCGGCCAGAGAGACGGGATGCACAAGTCGTGGATCGATAAGGTTTAGGTGGGTTTAGGCACAAGCCGGGCAAGTGCTGCTGTAACCCTTGGTCCGATCCAATCTAAGACTGGGAATGAACTCCGTATGCTTAGACTGGGAATGATCTTCGTATGCCTAAGTCAACACATGAAACGAGCGTACGAGCGGTCAGTCGGCCAGAGGGGCAGGATGCGCAAGCCGAGGATCGGTCGGGTCCCCCTCTGTGTGTTTCCTATCCTGCTACCGCAAACCTTGATCTGATTTGATCTTAGACTGTGAATGAACTCCGTATGCCTAAGCCAATCGATGAAACAAGTGGGCGGGCAGGCGTGCACTAGGCCGGCCAGAGAGATGGGATGCGTAAGCCGGGATCGATAAGGTGGTAGGTGGGTTTAGGCACATCTTCATATTTTTGTGTGCCAATGCCATTTTTATGGCTTGTAAATTCATACAATGGTCCCTTAAGCCTTCACGTGAAGTTTCATGGCAAGACGACTCGTTTTCTATTTTTCACGATTTTCAAAAATTTTTACGGTTCGAGATTTTTTAAAATTTTTTCGGAAGGAGTTTTGGCCCCAAACTTGGTAGACTTGATCCTTTTATTTTTTTGGCATGCAAAAAAAAATTCAGCTAAAAACTCGAAGTGTACAAGATTTTGTGACCATTTGAAAAAAAGTGTCCTCATTTCAGACACTTTAATGGCTACTGGCAGAAAACCTGTAAAATCTCAAATGCTCTTTAGGGGGGAGTGAGTTCTCAAGGTTTGATGAGGGATAGGGGGCCAATATAAGGGCCAAGTACCAGCACCCATTGCACATCATGTGTGCACACCCCTCTCGCCCCCGGATTGTCGGAACCCCAATGCCGTCGGTCAGGTTTTTCGGCGATGCTCCGATGACGGTGCCCCGACGAAGAAAAATACAGCACCAGTACATGCCGAGCCTATCATGTGCTGCCGTAACCCTAGGTTCGATTCGATCTTAGACTGGGAATGAACTCCGTATGCTTAGATTGGGAATGAACTCCGTATGCCTAAGTCAACCAATGAAACGAGCGCGTGGGCGCTTAGCCAGCCAGAGGGGCGGGATGTATAAGTTGGGGTCGACTGGGTCCCTCTTTGCATGCTGCGATCCTACTGCCACAACCATCGATCCGGTTTGATCTTAGACTGGGAATGAACTCCGTATGCCTAAGCCAACCGACGAAACTAGCGGGCGGGCGGGCGAGCGGGCACTACATCGGCCAGAGAGACGGGATGCGCAAGCCGTGGATCGATAGGTTGGTAGGTGGGTTTAGGCACATCTTCGTATTTCTGCCTGCCAATGCCATTTTTATGGCTTGTGAAATCATACAATGGTCCCTTAAGCCTTCACGTGAAGTTTCATGGCAACACGACTCGTTTTTTATTTTTCACGATTTTCAAAACTTTTTGGGGTTCGAGATTTTTAAAAATTTTTTCAAAAAGGTGTTTTGGCCCTAAACTTGGTAGATGTGATCCTTGTATTTTTGTTGTCGTGCACAAAAAAAACTCAGCTAAAAACTCGAAGTGTACAAGATTTTGTCACCATTTGAAAAAAGTGTCCCCATTTCAGACACTTTAATGGCTACTGGCAGCAAACCTGTAAAATCTCAAATGCTCTTTAAGGGGGTGTGGGTTCTCAAGGTTTGATGAGGGATAGGGGGAAAATATAAGGGCCAAGTACCAGCACCCATCGTAATCATGTGCGCACACCCCCCGGCCCCCCCGATCGCTGAAACCCCAATGCTGCAGGTCAGGTTCTCCGGCGATGCTCCGACGATGGTGCCCCGACGAACAAAAATGCGACACCAGCACATGGTCAAGCCTAGCATGTGCTGCCGCAACCCTCGGTCTGGTTCGATCTTCGACTGGGAATGAACTCCGTATGCTTAGACTTGGAATGAACTCCGTATGCCTAAGTCAACCCACGAAACGAGCGTGCAGGTGCTCAGCCTGCCAGAGGGGCGGAAGGCGTAAGCCGTGCATCGAACGAGTCCCCTTCTATGTGCTGCCGATCCTGCTACCGCAATACTTTGTCCGATGCGATCTTAGACTGAGAATGAACTCGGTATGCCTAAGCCAACCGATGAAACGAGCGGGTGGGCGGACGGGCGGGCTCTACGTCGGCCAGAGAGACGGGATGCGCAAGTCGTGGATCGATAGGGTGGTAGGTGGGTTTAGGCACATCTTCATATTTCTGCATGCCAATGCCATTTTTATGCCTTGTAAATTCATACAATGGTCCCTTATGCCTTCACGTGAAGTTTCAGGGCAAGACGACTGTTTTCTATTTTCCATGATTTTCAAAACTTTTTACGGTTCAGGATTTTTTTAAATTTTTTTGGAAGGAGTTTTGGCCCCAAACTTGGTAGACATGATCCTTGTATTTTTTTTGGTGTACAAGACTTTGTGACCGTTTGAAAAAAGTGTCCCCATTTCAGACACTTTATTGGCCACTAGTAGCAAACCTGTAAAATCTCAAATGCTCTTTAAAGGGGTGTGAGTTCTCGAGGTTTGCTGAGTGATAGGGGGCCAATATAAGGGCCAAGTACTTGCACCCATCACAAATCATGTGCGCACAGTCCCCCCTTCCGGCCCCCCCGATCGTCGGAACCCCAATACCGGTCATGTTTTCTGGTGATGCTCCGGTGATGGTGCCCCGATGAAGAAAAATGTGGCACCAGCAGATGCCTGAGCCTAGCATGTACTGCCGTAACCCTTGGTCCGGTTTGATCTTAGACTGGGAATGAACTTTGTATGCTTAGAATGGGAATGAACTTCGTAAGCCTAAGCCAAGCGACGAAACGAGCAGGCGGGCGGGCGGGCACTACCCCGGCCTGAGAGACGGGATGCGCAAGCCGTGGATCGATAGGGTGGTAGGTGCGTTTAGGCACATCTTCATATTTCTGCATGCCAATGCCATTTTTATGGCTTGTAAATTCATACAGTGGTCCCTTAAGCCTTCACAGGAAGTTTCTTGGCAAGACGACTCGTTTTCTATTTTTCATGATTTTCGAAACTTTTTACGGTTCAGGATTTTTAAAATTTTTTCAGAAGGAATTTTTACCCCAAACTGAGTAGACATGATCCTTTTATTTTTTTTGGCATGCACAAAAAAATTCAGCTAAAAAATTGAAGTGTACAAGATTTTGTGACCATTTGAAAAAAGTGTCCCCATTTCAAACACTTTAAATGCTACTGGTAGCAAACCTGTAAAATCTCAAATGCTCTTTAAGGGGGTGTGTGTTCTTGAGGTTTGATGAGGGATAGGGGGCCAATATAAGGGCCAACTACCAGCACTCATCGCACATCATGTGCGCACACCCCCCGGCCCCCCCGATCGCTGAAACCCCAATGCCGTCGGTCAGGTTCTCCGGCGATGCTCCGGCGATGGTGCTCCGATGAAGAAAAATTCGGCACCAGAACAAGCCTGAGCCCAGCATGTGCTGTCGCAACCCTCGGTCCCATCCAATCTTAGATTGGGAATGAACTCCGTATGCTTAGACTGGGAATGAACTTCATATGCCAAAGTCAACCCCCGAAATGATCGTGCGGGCGCTCAGCCGGCCAGAGGGGCGGGATGGGCAAGCCCGGGATCGGTCGAGTCCACCTTTGCATGCTGTCGATCTTGCTACCGCAACCCTTGATCTGGTCTGATGTTAGACTGGGAATGAACTCCGTATGCCTAAACCAACGAACGAAACGAGCGAGCGGGCCTGACAGGCACTACGCCGGCCAGAGAGACGAGATGCGCAAGCCGTGGATCGATAGGGTGGTAGGTGGGTTTAGGCACATCTTCATATTTCTGCCTGCCAATGCCATTTTTATGTCTTGAAAATTCATACAACGGTCCTTTAAGCCTTCACGTGAAGTTTCATGGCAAGACGACTCGTTTTCTATTTTTCACGATTTTCAAAACTTTTTACGGTTCGAGATTTTTTAAAAATTTTCAGAAAGAGTTTTGGCCCCAAACTTGGTAGACGTGATCCTTGTATTTTTGTTGGCATGCACAAAAAAATTCAGCTAAAAACTCGAAGTGTACAAGATTTTGTGAACATTTGAAAAAAGTGTCCCCATTTCTAACACTTTAATTGCTACTGGCAGCAAACCTGTAAAATCTCAAATGCCTTTTAAGGGGGTGTGAGTTCTCGAGGTTTGATGAGGGATAAGGGGCCAATATAAGGGCCAAGTAGCAGCACCCATCGCACATCATGTGCTTACACCCCCACCAAGCCCCCCCGATTGCCGGAACCCTAATGCCGCCGGTCAGGTTCTCCGACGATGTTGCCCCAGTGAAGAAAAATGCGACACCTGGACATGCCCGAGCCCAACATGTGCTGCCGTAACCCTCAGTCTGGTTTGATCTTAGCCTGGGAATGAACTTCGTACACCTAAGTCAACCCACGAACGAGCGTGTAGGCGCTCAACCAGCCAGAGGTGCGAGATGTGAAAGCTAGGGATCGGTCAGGTCCCTCTCTGTGTGCTACCGATCCTGCTACTGTAACCCTCGGTCTGGTTCGATCTTAGACTGAGAATGAACTTTGTATGCCTAAGCCAACCGATGAAACGAGCAGGCAGACGGGCGGGCGGGCACTACGCCGGCCAGAGAGATGGGATGCGCAAGCCGTGGATTGAAAGTGGTAGGTGGGTTTAGGCACATCTTCATATTTTCTACATGCCAATCGCCATTTTTATGGCTTGTCAAAATTCATGACCAATGGGTCCCTTTAAGCCTTCACGTGAAGGTTTCAGGCAAGACGACTCCGTTTTCATATTTTTCCATGATTTCAAAAACTTTTTCGCGGTTCGGGATTTTTAAAATTTTTTCGGAAGGATTTTTGGCCCCAACATGGGTAGACGTAATCCTTGTATTTTTTTTGGCATGCACAAAAAATTCAGCTAAATACTCAAAGTGTACAGATTTTGTGACCATTTGAAAAAAAGGTGTCCCCCTTTTAGACACTTTATTGCTACTGGCAGCAACCCTTGTAAAATTTCAAGATGCCCTTTAAGGGGTGTGAGTTCTCGAGGTTTGATGAGGAATAAGGGGCAATATAAGGGCCAAGTACCAGCACCCATCGCACATCATGTGCTTACACCCCCACCAGGCCCTCTCGATTGCCAGAACCCTAATGCCGTCGGTTAGGTTCTC